>JAUJYT010000101.1:0-31048 GCA_033996565.1 Nanhermannia nana
TGATACTTTACTAGTTTGTAGTAAAATAACCGTATAGTTCAATATGAATACGAATATCTGTATAAAAAGTAATAATTTATTTTCAATATAAAACTTTGTCAATAATTACCGGAACAAGAGTTGTCTTTCTTAAGGAAGCAAAGCCTTCGATAGTAAAACCAAATTTTATTTCTCGGGTTAAAGTTTTAAACAAAACCAAATCCTTATATTCAGAATCATTTAAATCCTTTGCATTCAATTTATCCAAAACAACATATATTCGTTCTGACTCTTCGTGAACTAATCCATTCATAAAACAATCGATAATGAGCTTAACAACAGTTGAAATACTCCTCAATAAAAATGATTTTGAGTGTCGTTTTATGATTTGATTATTTTGAGATAAAGTGAATCCATATATATTAGACATAATTGCAATGATAGTGTCGATTAAATCTATTATTAAAACCGATGATAGAAACTCATCTAATTCATGGATTTGATCTCTAATTTTGACGAAAAATAGTTTTATTTCTGCAATTCCACGGATGCCTCTTATCTTTATTGTCATCTTTTTATTTGATACAACATTTGAATGTATATAAAATCAATCATAACTTAACAGAAATTATTAACTTTGATTTTTGATACAGCAATAATATAGAGATTATTTTAAAATAAAGTAAAAATTACAGCCATTCACATACAGCCATTACAGTATATACCAGGCTTTCTCAACCCGTGGCTCGCGAGCCAACTCTGGCTCGCGAAGCCTTTTTTCTTGGCTCGCGAAGTATTTGAGAATATCATTAAATTTCGCTCTCAAAAGCGTTTCAAAAAAATTAGTTACTCGAAGACAGTTATTCGAAAATTAAAGAAAATGCGCTCAAAGTTATTTGCATGTTTGGTAGTACTTATCTTTGTGAACAACTTTTTTCAACTTTCAAATTAAATAAATGGAAGCAAAGAAGTTTAATATCTGATCAACATTTGAACGATTGCATTGCAATAATTTCTGCTAAAAGTATAAGTCCTAATATTTCAAAAATTGTATCAGAAATGCAATGTCAATCATCTCATTAAAATTACTAAAGACTGGCTCTCGACTTAATTTATTTGTCTTATTTGGCTCTTTAGCATAAAAAGGTTGAGAAAGCCTCAGTCAGTCAAATATATTTATGATTTTGAATTCATATATTTATACAATTTTGTAGAACTTGTTCAACAAATACTTTTGAATTCTCTTCAAAAAATAATTAAACATTTATATTAGATTTAATATTAGATACGATTATTTTTTTGTTTTACAGCGTGGTCTCAAAATGTTTTTATGAAGTTATTATGATCTTCTATTCCTTAATATTAAATATACTATAGTTCTGAGCTTTGAGTTTAAATGTATAATAAATTAAGCGCAATATACTGTGTAAGTGTTGTAGAAGTCATGTTAGTATCAGTCCTAATGTAATGCGAGTCACATATAAAGGTCGATCGATATTAGTCCTTTCAGAGTGTAGTACATCAAAGGTTTGAAACTAAAGAACATATTTTCCTCAATGAAAATTTTCTTCAATGAAAGCAAACTTGAAATAACGGTTCGATAAAAGCTCGAGTACTTTGAAAAGATGATATCAAAGCTAAAGAGCGCGTGCGATATAGAGACGAAAGGATTACGTTGTTTTTGACGTCAAGACTAAATTTCGGTGAAAAGCAAGTATTGCATAGAATGTGTCAAATGTAATATTTCTTCTTAATTATTAATATTTTATTCGTATTTCAAGTAATAACACGATTGACATTCAAAAGCTTTTCTCTATTATAAGATTAATGTAAAATGACTTTTAATTATTAAATATTCGAGCATTACTATGAAGTTTCGAAATGATTTTATGACTATTAGAAATGGTAACTTTTTCATAACACTTTAGACACTTTTGTACTCTACTATATCTCTATTTTATACTATTAAAGCGAGGGAAGCCTTGTTTACCTTTGCTTTATATAATATTATTAGAAACCACTGCCACCAGAGATATGAAAATAATAGAGAAATAGATATATTCTATAAAAGAAAACGTTTATTAAACTAATATATATTATGACTAAAAATAGTGATTTTTACTTTTCTTTTATAAATACTTCTACAATGAACTACTTTAACATATCAATACTCTTTTCATATCAAAGAATCTATTTTTAACGTATAAATCCATACTTTTATTGGCATTGGTCGTGTGCAGAGACATTTTTCATGTCTAATAATATCGCAGCACAAAAGCCATTATGAATTTAATTGAAATATGTGTAGAAAATAGTTGTCTCAGTTTTCGGAAAATTAGTTTAAATATTTAAATTGTTTAATATTTTGTGCAATAAATCGAATTGTAAATTAAATTCTATATTAAATATAAAATATTTAATACTTTGCTTTTAATTATTTTCTAATAATTAATTTACTTTATTAATCACAGTTTTATCGACAGCTTATTATTTAATTGGTTTTTAGTTATGATTTTTTGATATATTCAATAATTGTGCATAAGTTCATACAATGAAACAACTGAAAGCATACTTTCCACCGAAACACCCACATCACCGCATTCACCACATCACTACTACATCACCCACATTAACCGCATTATTATTTTAGTTGCTATTCCTAACTATTGTATCAGTTTGTTTGCTATCTTATATTTAGTCGATTCCCAACAGACATTTTTTCCACTACTGAACTAATATGTATTATATTATAATAAGTTCACGTAATAAAGCGAAGTATACTTTAATATCTGTTCACATTTAGATATTAATTAAATTAATGTCTTGTAATTGTCGAGTAATTGGTTTACTATTTTACTCCACTCACGAAATGCAATGACTTTATAATTTTTGATACGGCTATCACTTAAATGAAGAGTTAATTCATTGAATTTTGTTATTTAGCAGTGAATTTTAATTTATTAGCAATTTTCGAGTCTTCTCCTCTTTCCATCCACTGCTTCTAAGTTGGAACCACTCATTTATAGGATTAAAGGTGATTCAAATTACACAGTATCTCAAACTTATTATAAATTTTAAATAATTTTTAATGGTCTAAGAATTTAAAGTTTCTGAAAACAAACAAAAGATTTGATAAGTGAATGAGTAATCTGAGACCAGACTGAAAGTTAGCAAATCTAAGAATTACACAATATGGTAAAAATGCTTAATCTTAATATTGAAGTGTCAAAGACTTAGTCAACTCAATCTCGAGTTTATGCCATTTAAGCCTCAACTTAGTTTGAATTACTCCACAAACTTTAGTAATTTATACGCTTATCATCAGTTTGTTATAATAAAATAGCAGCGATTTCGTAAAATCTTAAGACCTGATTAATATTAAGCTTAAGTTGAATAGTTAGCATCTGCTCAAATACAGTTCAAGTTGGACTAAAATCCAATCCAAATTAATATCTGTTGTCTGTATGTTATTGTATCATTACTTCAGTCAAACTCAAACCTCAACTCTGTTTTAATGATTTACAACTAAAGCTATAATCAAATTAATATATATATATATAGATATGTATTTATTTAATGATAAGCTTATTAGTATTGCACAACTATGTGGTCCTATTTTTTTGACTCAAAGTCAAATCATGAATCACCTGAACTTTACCAAAGCTTTTATATAAGAACGGAAAAAGTGTTAATGAACTCTTAATTTGACAAAATAAGAATTTAATTATTTATTTCGAATGGTTAATGAAGAAAATATGGCAAAAGCTATAAGTTTTGTTCAATTTTAATACACAAACTAAAAAGTGAATAAATTACAAAAGACATTATTGTAAAGTAAAGTTATTTTAAAAAGAAAAACAGCGAAGAAAAGAATGAAAGTATTTTTTTAAAGATTTTGAAAACACGAATTACATGTTAAGTGTAAATAATATTTAAAGATCATTAGCAGGAGAATAATAATACAGTTAAAGTAAAATTAATTTATTGTTTGTCCAAAAATAGTTAATATGTTAATTGATATGACCCTGTCTTTGAGCTTTCACTCAAATCTATTGGCAATTTATATCAGTTTTATATAACATTAAATATATAACAATAAAATACAGTATAGTGTGCGTTAATTCATGAGTTTCATTATGGAGTTTTGTTACATAATTACATAACAAATGTTAATTTAAACAATCAAAAGCACAATAAGAGATTAAATTAAACAAAGCTTTACAATTGTGTTCAAAAGAACATAAATGCAATTATTTCAGAAATATTAGGTCTTTGAAGCTTTCTTTCAATAATAGATTGATAGATAATAATAAATCATTTATTTATTTATTTATTTTGTAAATAATTAAACATGAATTCTATTGAATAGCGATTTTCTATTATAAAAAAAAAAGTTTGATATACATTTATAACATAATAAAATTGGTACCAGTATTGTATTGAATATAACCAATATTTCTCATTCTCAGATAGCTTCGAGTTAATTGAATTTTATGAGAAAAAGTTTACAGTTGTCTTCAAACTAAAGTTATCTAAAAATTTTTGTTAATATCACCGGACATTTATTATAATTACTGACTAAAAACAATCAACAGAAATAGTCTTAAATATATTCGAAATCAATATATGAAACTTATTGACAAAAAAGTAAAATTTGCGACTTTTTTTGTAACAAAAAAAAAGTCTAAAACCTTTTGAAAATTATATTATACAACAATGACATTTAGTTTATGTATTTTGGCTGTAATTTATAAACAAATTTAGATAACACTAATATTTATTGATTATTACAATAATAATAATAATAATATTAATTAAAATATGGCCACCGGACAAATGCAAGAGATCAGTTTGACTCCACGTTAATAGCGCTTAATTAATAAAATCAATTATTTGATAAAATTAGTGTAAAGTTATGTTTGTTTTCATTCATAATATTAAAGCTTTTACTTGAAATTGAAAAATTAATGAAAAATTTACAGATAATAAAATATTTGATGATATAGTTTGTCATTTAACGCTAGAAAAAATACGCTTTATATTGTCTTAAAGCACATTTTTAAACATATTCTAACATTTGCTAAAAGCAAATATTTTTTATAATCAAATGCACCGATTATTCAATAAAGTTATGCTATTTTTAAAAAAGCTTAATCGAAAATATTTGAATTTTAATTATTTCAATTGTTATTCTTTTCAATTGCTTATTAAGCTAACAAAATAAGAGTTTTGTTAACTTTTAGACAAGTTATACAGTACTACTCTTAAGATAATGATCATTATAAAAGTTGAAACAAATTTAGTTCCATTGGTTTTTAATAACATTAATGTATTGGTATATAAGAGTTACAATAATTCAATGCCAATAAAATAATAATCCGAAAAACTCGAAACAAGTATATATTCTTTTAGCTGCCAATTCACTATTTTTCAACTCTTATTTTTATAAATAAAAAACGATCGAATTTCAAAACAGTAAATGAATCGATTTTGAGTATGTGTGCAATGAATGGAAATCATTTTCCCTTATTTTGATTCTTTGTTACTAAAAGGTATTTGTGAAATAGTTTAAATAGTTTATATAAATTTGAAAATATTTGTGATATCAGACAATGTTACATCAAAAATATCGATTAGTGCTTTTGAACAGTTCATTTTTATACATGTTAAAAGGTGTTATTCATTTGAGAGCACCGAACATAGACAAAAAGTTAAAGAATCTCATATACAATATATCATACAATATAAAGTATATAATATATAACTAATATTTATATATAATGTCATAGTAAAGTGTTTGTCACCTTTAAATTGTCTCTCATATGATTTATAATAATATAATAATAAAATTAATTTACAACAAATAACAACAAAAGAAAAGGCTTTTTATTTGATTTACCTTTTCTTAGTCTTAATTGAGTTCTGTTCACAATTAAATAATAGGATACTATCAGTCATTCAATTTAAAAAATGCGATTTTCCTTAATCTAAAACAAATTCAACAAACAGTTATGTACTATATTTGAAGGAAGAATAAAATATTTAATTGATTTGTAATTTTAAAATGTGTTTCATATTTGATATAGGCAAAACTATAAATACTGTATATTAAACCTGTGAGAGCAAAAACTTTTTATAAATCAATTTTTAAAACTATTAATATTAAATTCTTGAAAATAATTATTCAGTATTTAATCATCAACAATGGGAAGGCAAAGATTCTCGTGACAACATCTTAACAACAAATCTGATGGAACCCCATTTGATGCCAATGGCACGTATTTTTGGCAGTGGAAACTCGGTATAGATCAACACTAATTAATCTCTGCTCATATGTTCGCAACACTTGAGACATACTTCTCTTTTGAGGCAATTTATGTAACATAAGAAGTAATATCTGACAAATGTGACAAATCCTTTCTCTAATTTGAATTCATAATTATTCTAATTTTCATCTGAATTATATTGAATTTAAGTTATTGATTAAATTTATAGTTTCCCTACTCTTAACATAAAAATTATTTTACTGTAAGGCAGTTGTAGTCACAATAGTCATTGTATATTGAGGTTCATCAGTCAAACCTGTTAATGTACATGTCACCGGACATAGACTAGCTTGTTGTTGTTGTTGCTGCTGTTGATGTTGCTGTTGTTGTTGATGTTGTTGTTGTGCTGATTGTTGTGGCTGTTGTTGATGAGATTGTTGAATGTGATGATGAGCTACAAGACCACCGGTTGATGCCACAGAACTAGTTGCTGTGGTTGTTGTTGATGTAGAAGAGGATGTTGTGATACTACTCCCTCGCGATTCTCTTTTAATTTTTTGTTTGAGGTGAACCTTCGCGTGTCTCTTCTTTTCGTCACTTCGCGCAAATTTTCTGCCGCAGAGATCACATGAAAATGGTTTCTCACCAGTATGTGTGCGGACATGAGTTGTGAGGTGATCACTACGACTGAATGAACGCATGCAAATGCGACATTGAAATGGCTTTTGTCCCGTATGAATGCGTATATGACGTGTCAGTTCGTCACTTCTTGAGAATCTCCTGTCACATGATTCTATAGGACACGCATACGGGCGTTCGTGGACCGGAGTCTTTGACGGCCGATTTGGATATTTGCGTGCCTTCACTGGAACTAATTTGAGTGGAATCGGACTGTTTTGATAGGCTTGGCTCAGAATTTCATGCCCTTTACTCGTTGATTGATTGTATTCGGCCAAAGTTGCGGGTATTGTACCAGTATTTACACCGATAGAGGTATTTAATGATCCGGTCGATTGAACACCAGTCGGTGAGATACTGGTGGCCACGACGTATGCGGTCTCAGTCATTGGTTCTTGTTTAGGAACAACTGGCGCGATATGACCGCTAAGACTGCCGTAATCTATTGTAGTGGTGGGAACGCCTGATGCGGTTGAAAATGTTGACCACTGATATTTGGGAACATTTCCTGATTGTTGTGCTGTAGTTGTGATGCCCTGAGAACCGATTCGACCAAATAAGTCATCATTAATTGTTGAAGAAGTGACGAGTGTTGGTGTGGTGGCGACCAAAGCCGCAACCGCTGCCCCAACAACAGAACCTCCATTGTCTTGAGTTCCAGGTGTGACCAGACCTGTTGATTGGCTCGTATAGATAGGTGGCTGACGCATAGTGAAGCTTTCACTAAACTGCGAACCAAACAGTGCTTCTGCAGTAGAATATCCGATATCTTGTTGCTGTTGATCAACGAAATCGGTCGGCAATGCTGTTATCAGTTGAGGTGATTGAGTGTCAGCAATACCAATGTGATGAATGCCTGGAGTGGCAGAGATCTGATGTCCGCTTAATGTGTTGGTTGAAGAGACTAAGTGTTGCTGTTGTTGAGGCTGCTGTTGATTGCCTAATATGTTCAACAGTGGGGTATAAATGGATGCTTTCTCTGTGCAGAGCCAGGATGTGACTGATTGTGACGATGATGTGACCGGTGTGTTGATTGTTGAATAGCTTGTACCCGAACCACGATAACTGATACGTGGTGTATTGCCTGTCTGTCCTGGCGATGAACTGGGGTACATACTAGTCCCCTCACTCTTGTCAGGCTGGACGGGACCGGCAGCTTCAGCTTCAAAACAAAGAAAACAATCTTATAATTAGTCTGTCTTTATAATTGATATTAACGAAAAATATGAATTTTTGAAATATTAGCTTTAAAATTAAAATAATGTTTTAAAAGTTGCCAAAGTCTTATATTTCACAAATAACGATAATAAAAGTTTTTTGATATTTTAAAAACAGATGTTGATATTATGAGAGGCAGACAAGACAAGATACCACCTACGAGTTTAGGAATCACTTGATGGCTCGTTTGGACACCTACGCAAAGCATTGGCACTTTTGCAGAAACAACCAACTTATAACTTGAAGGCTTAAATGCTTTCATGAGAAGAATTCATGTTTGTTTGTACACAAGTGGTTCACTTTCTTTGAGAGGGAAATATATGTATTGTTCGACACAATTGATTAAGAGCTTAGAACCTAAAGTATAGTTGTTCTAGTATGCACTTAAATCGGGTTAAATTACTGCTACATAATTAGTGTGGATTAATTGCTAGCTATAACTGACTTAGCCTTGCTATTAGTTCTTATTAATGATCTATTTTTCGCAACCATTGCATAACAAAATTAATTTACTGAAACCTTAAGTCAAGTGTTTTTGTCAATACATTTGTCTGTTTTTGTATTTCTCGTTTTCTTAGGACTTTTGAACTAAAATACAGGTATAATTTTTGAAATACTAGTATATTAATACTTGCCATAACTAAAGCCCGGAAAAATATTTTTATTCAATTATGACGTTAGCAGTAATAGACAATTGCCACCACCTTACCAGGCTTACCACTTTATGCCAAAGACACAACCGGACAAAATACTCAAAGGGGGGACCCTTTCATTTTTTCAAATTTTTTTATTAAATTTTGAGAAAAAAAATACTATTATTTGTTGAGTTTGAAGGCACTGTATATTTAGCATTAGATTTTGCTGCCGTCTAATTTGTTCATTATATTTAGCAAAATCGTAAGCAATTTAAATCAATATTAACTTTTACACAAATTTCTGTTTTAAAATTGTGCGTAAATAAACTATTTCTTCATCCAATTAACTTATAAGAAATTGTTATGATAGCAATACATTGAAAAATACATTGAGTTTTTGAATAAAAACCGGACCTTTCGTCTGCCACCGGACGCACACTGCAAAACCGGACAGGTGATAACCCTGGTCGTCACATTCATTTTTTCATTCATATGGATTTATATCTTTGACATTATTTATAATATATATTTATAATCAATTTCTTTAAATAAAAATCGATTGAGAGAATGTTCTAACGGATCATAACTTTTTTAACCTTACGAATAAATATTTATCCGGGCTTTAGAAATAAATGTTACACACCTTTACGCTTTATATGAAAAATTAGACTCATAGGTTTGCAGCGAGACTAATATGAACATTAAATAAATATATTTAAAAACAGAAACGTTAAATGTAACACAGAATCGGTTTTTAAGAATTAATGACTTGTAACATAACATCACTAAAAAAGAATTTTAAATACAGTTTTTGGGATCAGAAGAATCAAGTACTAAATATTATGGGACTTATAGGCAAAAGAAAAGAGACAAACAAATACAGAGTGAGAGAGAGATAGAGAAAAAGCGGAGAGACAGGCAGACAGAGAACGTTTGATGGATTATAAGAATTTATTCAAAAACATTTTTAAAAAATTTTTGGATCCAAACCTCAAAACAGTCTATTTTAAAAACTTTATCTCTACTAAACTTTGAGCTTTCAAACGATTGCCTGAGACGATAGCTAAATATTTTTTCTAAACTCTAATATTCCAAATATTCTTATACTACTTTCAATTCTGATTATTTCTAGTATTTATTAAAGTTTCATTGAAATTGTTAACAAAATTAAACTTCAGATATTAATAATAAACGAGAAGCAAATAAAATATAAACCACATTAAACTGCAAATATGAAGAAAAATTAAAATTAATTGTCAAATATTTTTCAAATAGCAATATTTTGAACAAAGTTATGATGAATTTAAACTCTTTTGAAAGCAAATAATGCCGTTTTTCGAAAAACGCTCAGCTATTGATCACATAAACAGTTAATCCAATTGATGTGATCTCATTAAGAATGATTTCTAATATATCACTCTTACCATCGCAATCACTATTTCTTCTGCGATTCCTCACAGAATATACACAGGGATGTGAATAAGCATAAGGTGATGGATTGGCAGGTGGTCGAGGGGGCAAATGATGCACATGATGATGATGACGGTAATGGTGGGTATGTCCTGACCACCAATGCATATAACTATTCTTTTGATAGTAATTTGGTGATTTTTCAGCCAATGTTGGACTGTTTGCACCATTCAAAGGTGAACAGCACTGTGGCATTTATGTAAGGAATGGCAACTTCACAATATAGTGCAACTGAAGAAGCAGTCAATTATCAAGAGGTTCCACTCACACATACAAATCTCATTATTGGAGATATACTAATGAAAGTTCATGAACAATACTGTGCGAAGGCCTCAAAACAAACTCTGACAGCAAACTAAGTTAGAAACCAGATTTGCATGTCAGGTATGAACAAACCTGACGGACTTATGGGCCTTCAAAGCAGTAGAAGCCCAACCCTAACGATGCTATTCATCTAATAGAGAGCATATTTTACTTATAAGAGACAGAGAAAAAGGGGCCGGAATTATACTAAGAGTATAAGAGTATAAAATTGCAAGCTATGGATCACTTTTTCAGTTAAAAGCATATTTCACTCATCATTCAGCGAAGGATAACTTGTTTTCAATTTTTTTGGTCCTCCAACTTGAAGATCTGTTCTTCTATTGGAGAGATCGTGGATCTACTTTGAATGAGATGCCCGATCCTGCCCTTTAATTCTTTGACTTTCTTTCTCTATTTTTCTCATTCTCGTGTCTCGGATCGCATCATCACATCAAACACACAATAAGTTAGACATACTCTACAAACATCGATCTAAAAGGCAAAGAAATCGTGATTTGGGGGTCACTCCACCCCATTTGCCGTCCAAAGCACTTGTTTCAAAAGTTACTATCACTGAATTATATGCGAAAGCGAGTAACCAAAAGGTGCCTTTTCTCCAATCTGTTCTAAACACGTACGACTTATCTCACGTACAGATACTTGTAGTGTATATTCCCCTTCACTTAAGTAATAAGCGCTCCACTTTCTTGTAAACCAAACGCCCTGAAACACCTTTCAAGACACTGAGAATTGAGTGACTGAGAGAAATGAAAGGCCACGAACATAAAAATATCGGAACACGCTTTTTACAAAGACAATACCTAACCATTGTTTTTCGAGTGTTTCATACAAAGTACTATACATACTATACATACTATACATACACATCAAATTATTGTTATTCCATCTTTTTCTTGGCTGTCCCTTAGGAATGAAAGCCATTATTGACGCCGTAATCATTCTTTAGAGAAAGAATTGCAAAAACTTGGTTTACTCTACGATTGAGTCATTGACTTTGCAATGACAACAACAACACTCAGATAAACAAATTAATCTTCTGAAAGTGAGAGCAAAAAAAACTTCAATTCTTTTCCGCTTTAACTTTAATTAACTTAAGTCTCGAAAATAATTTTTTTGGCTATAACTTAAATTACTTTTGTTTTATTTATATTTGATAATTATTTAATAAGTGCTCACATCATGTACTCAAAGCTTTTGTTAATGCTATATAACAATGATAACTAACTCAAGTCTATTAAAGAAAAAGAAAATCACCCAATACTTTAATGAATAACAGTCAGGAAATATCATTAATTAAGTTTAAGAGTTAAATATTTGAAGAAATGACTCCTACTTTTGGTATTGAAAATAAGGGGATTCCTGCACAACAGAATGCATGGATAGCTTCTTTGCCTATGAATCATAGTATTTATAAACTTAGAAAAGATCAAACATTTTTTCCAAAGATTATTAAAATACAATACCGGTTATATTAGTCATAAAAAGAGCTGTAAAGCTGTAACAAATTCGTCTGAGCGATAAATGCAATAATAATAACATAACAGTGCATTTAATATTACCTTTTGGTTAATATCAATATGAGGCTATGTTTAGAAGAAGGCGGGACTGCTTGCGTTTTTAACTTTTTTTGTTCTGGCTCTGGCACAGAGAAATTTGTTATGGAAAAGTGCTGTGCATTTCTACTTTTGGCTGCCGGCCTGACATCGAAATCGTGCCCATGTATTCGTCTTTGATGCATGACTTCGATAAAATTGCTCACAAGATCTTTTATTTTGCACATTAGACAGACACAAACTCTACTCAACAAAACTGTTTGTATAAATCCATTCTTATAGCAGAGGTCAGTCAAGAATCTGCTTTGCTTTGAGAATATTTTCAAATTAACAGTGATTAGAAAGCATTTTTCAGAATCATATCTATTTAATATCTAATAAATTGATTAATTTTATATTTGAATAATCATTTGTTATGAATCATCTTTAAATTGATGCGTGTTATTAGTTTTCAGATATCATAAGTTTTATCAAATAACCTTAGCTTACCTTAAAAATAGATAATGCTTACTATTGCAAAACTTGTATAAATTGGACTTAAGTTTAAATTATATAAAGAACGTTCTGTATAGTATTTTGTGATAGATTATACGGATTACACAGCACAAGTGATGCTATTTTTTACCGTTTCTCTGTTTTTAATTACTTACAAAAAAAACTTTTAAAAACTTCGTCATTTAACTATTTATAATAAAGTTATATTATTCTATATTTTAAATAGAATTATAACAAAGAATTACAAATACTGAATAATAATTTTAATCATCAAAAAAGATTTTAAAATCAAAAGTTACAAAAACTTACTTTACTTATTAGTAATAGAATTTATTTATGAACATTTTATTAAATAGAATATAGTCGTTTGTGGTCAAATGAATCATATTTTTTTATAGTTTTTGTTAGTAAAAGAATATATATAGTAATTGAAATGCAATGAAACTAAATTCTTGGAAAAGAGAAAACATCATGAGATGGATTATGTGAATAGATAGTAAGGGACAGCATGCGGTCACATTCATGTTATCATTCAAGAAGTCCACTATTTTAGTGAACTATTTTCTTTGTATTGTAGTAAATGCGCTGTAATTGTAACGCATCATTAGATAGTATTATTCACTTCGTCAGTTTTTATATCAACAAGAATTTTGTTAAATCAGAAGAAAATGACGCGTGTTTTGGGCTCATACTCAACATACTCAATAATTCAAATTATTAAAAAAATATATAAATACATTGTAAATATTGGACAAACTTTTAAAAGCGATACTGAAACTATAGTATCCTAAAGAATATGTATTAGTTTTACTTCCTTGTACTTCTTTTTGTATAGGTTGAATTTGGGATGCCACAACTTCACTGAGTCTAAGCTGAAGAAAAATATCAAAGGGGAACCAAAGGCACATTTTCATTAATTTAAAAAATTTTGCATTAAAAATCTAAACAAGGGACCAAGGTATACATTTTTAGATTTCATTTTTTTCACGGGGTAACGCTTTAATGCTTTATAGTTTAACATATTTTTATCATTGAAAATTTTAGACATAACTTAGAAACTTAAAATCTTAAGAATTTTGACTATGAATTATTGAACTTTATTCCACTTTTTATTGATATTTAATGTTAAATTTGATAATAATGCACAAGTTGGAGTGTGAAGCCTCCAGCTTAACATCTCAGTTGGAGACTGGAGAAAACTTCTAAAAGCTGGAGGTGTGGCATCCCTAGATTGAATCATTGTTTTATCGGAAAATATCATATATGCATTGAGACATAGGCAAGGTATGAAGCTAAAGGAGGGTATGATTCTGCAAATTTTGAAAACTCAAGGGGGTGGCAAACTCCTCGGTTTTGAATGACAATATTTTCAAAAATATGTTAGTTTTAATAAAATTTTCTCTTCAAAAAAATTACAACATAATGAACTCTTTTCAACATTAATTTAGACATTTCAATTTTTTTTTACAAATATAAGTAAAAAACACACAAAATCCTATAAAACACCTAATCTAACCTAACCTTATTATCATGTTACTATTATGATGAATGTGAAGCATTGTATGTAACGTTTGTCGAACGCTCCTACTCCATTTCGCCGGGCATAAGCTCCCAGGGCCTTATGCCCAAAATTTTTAATTTTTTTGAGGTCATAAACTCCTCGTTTTGAATTTAAAATCTTTTTTATTCGAAAACGTGCTGAGGAAATACTGATGACAATTTTTGGTCTAAATGTCAAAGAGGGTACCAAAGGAACGGAACATAATGTCTGATATGCTTATATTTACATATATTTTTGCTTATAAGATAATTTTTCGAAAATAATGTAGAAATTGTTGCCTATTACAGTAAAAGTCTGATATAACAAACCTCGATCTAACGAATAGCTTGATTTAACGAACAAAAAATTTTACCCCTTTAGGGTTAGATATATTAAGCTTTCAGGGTATTAAAATTTGATGTTTATAAACGCAAAACTTGATCAAAGAATATCAATGTATTTAAAATTGTACTAACGATTTATTCGTATTTTTTGACAAGTCTTATCTCAAGTTTTCCAAGAGCTTAACATTTAAAATGAAACAAACTTTCGTTTAGATTAAAAAATAATTTTTTATTTGTTAAAAGACTACAATATTTCTTGAAAAAAGTCATTATTAAATTTTCAATTAAACTTAGTTTACAATAAATTCAATTTCAATGAAAGATTAAAGATTTTTTGTTTCTATAAAAACTTGTGCTTTTAAAACATTAAAAGTTTCTAATATTGAGAACAGACTGTATATGTGATTTAAAATAATCAAATTTATTGGATTTCATCTAACTATTAAATTATAACTTGATCTGGTATTAGAAATATAAAAAACTTGTCTTAAACTCTAGTATGCAAACGAATCACATAAATAGAGCTCATTTGACATATTTTATAAATCATTATAAATAACTATTTAACCACTTTTTAGCAAATATTATATAAAATATTTGAGTCATAATTAAATGAATATATTTTCGGTTCTAATTATAACTTAAAAATCTTCAGTTATTTGAAAATTAAAATTTTTGTGATTTACTGTTGCAAATAATTTTGTTAAACTTTTACATCACTTCTCAAAGTGAATGAAATTATTACATAAGGCTATACAGTTATATATTGTTAAGCCATTGCACGCTATTTTACACAGCAGTCAATGTTAGCAATGTCTCAATGCTTAAGGGTTTAGGACTGGTGTTTGGCTACAATAATAACTGTGGATCCTATCGATCGTATTTTTGGAAGTCGTTCAATACTTTACTGTAAATGAGACTCTCTGCGAACAGCAACTGCTTACGCAACTTTTACGTATGTCATCACTAAGCTTGACGTCAGTATTATCTGACGTTAATATGAATTTCTGAATACGAAGACGACGTTCAATCAGATTCTAGAATAATAGGAATTTGCGATTCTTTGTTAAAACATTGTTTAACTAATACAATAACAATTTAATGAGGAGATGATCTCTATTTCTAATCAATGACTGCACTGATATCTCAATAATTTAGTTCTTAATAGTTTTGGTTATTTGGACAGACATTTGAATGGTTCTCATGTTAGACATTAGGTTATTATTGAAATTAATTGTTTATTTGAACCAATTATCGAATATAACATATTTGACAGTCAATCACAAATGTAAAACATAACATACTGTACTGTACAGTACTGTACATCAAATCATTGTACTGTATTTAAAATCAAATTCTTATAAATTCCAATGAATAAAATTTAATATAAAGCAAGACATTTGAAATGAGGTGAAAGTCATCGATGGCATGAATGAGTGCATACATATTTTTGTCAATCTATATATCAATTAAGGTTCGTTATATCGTTTCCACATCTTTCATCTCGTGCTTCATTCTTTCCTATTATTTCTTATTTTCTTTCATTTAAATCAATAGCTAAACGAGAAAATTCTCATTTATGTCGAGAGCTTAAAGCTATTTATCAGAAAAACAGAACAAAACAATAGCGATTCAACTTTTATTTTATTGGCAAACATTAGAATGTGTTTCAATATAATGTTCTAACATCAGTAATATAAGGATTTGAGGGTAGTTGTGAGCCAAGTCAACTATTATTTTACTTTTCTATTTAATACACGAAAAAAATAATTTCAAACATTTATCCATTTGTTTATTTAACACATACTCTGTCTCTGATATAGGATTTGCTAACAATAAAAACAATAAAATATATTTTCGAGTATAATAGAAAGATATAGAAACAAGAGAAAAATTAGGTATCGTATCGTTTTTATAATGTTTGAAGAATGGTATTTGTATTTGAGCATTCCTTTCAAGCGTTTCTCTATAGAGAAATTGATGTCACTTTTCTCTGCCTAACTCAATATTAGCCTTATTTCTAGAATGTCTCCTTTCAAGTAAATACCAGACTTTACGAATTAGTTAATGTTGAACTACAGTTTATTTTAGGTTTAGTCAAAACTAAAGTATAGTAATTGGTAAAAATATACTCAAAAGATTCAAAGAAAATAATTGTTTAACTAAAAAATTTTAACATATTGTTAATAAAAAGCATTTTTATTTGTGCCAAATTAATTATATGACATTCAAACGACATAAAAAGCAATTTATATTTATTATAAGATCAGTTTTTCTCCAATTTCTATTTACATGAAACAAAAATGAATGTATTTTGTAGACTGAGTTTTGTTATTCTCCCAAAATATTGGCAACTTTTTCATATATTTTGAATTGTGATACAACTCACATCCAATGTTGAAAATAGATTGAGGTCATAAGCACTGCAAGTCTTAGAGTACTGTAATGTAACGTACAGCTGATATATTTTGCTAACACTTACATAGAGACACACACACACATACACACACACACACACACACACATACAAGTTTTTTATAATGCTTATCGAATCCAAATTGCACTCTCTGTTAGCAGATAAATACCATTTCGTCAGTGGCAGATCACATCTGTGAACATCAGTGACTATTTGAATGGCATATACCTCAGTCATATTAACAGAGCTAAATTTGTCGTAAAGAGCATAACGAAAATAGCAACTTATGCCCCGAAAAATTCTCAAACATAAATGGGTGAAACAGTAAAAAAAATATTCTCAAAAATATTATATAACTCGCAAAGAGCGACTCTCGCAATGAGTCCCTTATACGGCCATAGACCTGCTTCAGAAAAAGACAGCAGTAATATATATATAGCCTTTGACTTTAGCTTTTTCTTGTATCGCCCATTTTTTGCTCAATTGAGAAGAGCTGCTGAACTACTACTTTATGATGTGTACATCAATATGAGAACTGGTCTTAAGACAGGGTCATCAGGATTTTTTTCGCTACATTAGCTTTTGCTGCTATTCAAATGAGGCACAGGTGGCAAAACAACTAGAATTTAATTGTCTATTTATACACTTTTTCATCAAATTAAATAATTGACTACAACTGTTTAACATTAAGTATCACTTTTATAAATAAATTAGGAGCTAATTAGTCTCTATTAATTGTGAAATGAGACAAAATTGATGCACATGTTCATTATTGCTTAATATGCTTAGCGCTTAATCTTATTGTCAGAGGAATGTGTGATACGCTCTACTATAAAGTTAAGATAATGCTTTCCGTTCAATAAGCTTGTGATCTGCTATATATGGAGAACATGCACTTGAAATATCTAATGTATCATTAATTTTTTCTTTGCATCAATTATTTTTAGGTGTGTTTTTTAAATATGATTTATAATTTTTTAAATATATAAACTAAATGTTAACTATAAATAAATTATCAAAAACCTTGAGTAAAATTTGTTAAAAACTTTAAGTTTAAAGCTTTTAAAAATATGAAAATAGAATGATTATCAGAAAAATAATATTCTGATTATTATAAAAAATATTGCGTAAAGAAGTTTATCAAAAAGGAAATTAAAGAATAAATTTGATTTTGAAAATCAAAACAAACATATCGCCCAACAGTGTTATGATACACATGTGTTATGTAATGTTATCTAAAAGCAGGTGACTTACTAAAAGTCCACCTACACCTCAAATGAAATGATAACCAGCTGTTTGAGAGATAAGAACACTCACGAAACGACTAATTAGTGTAAGAAAGCGTACCTGTAATCGGAACCGCGTCTGGTATTGAAGTGACAATCGAGAAAAATGCCGATACGTCAGCACTTGTTGACACCGGTGTGTTAAGAGTGTCATCAACTGTTGAGGTAATAGTATCTCCAGTTCCAGTAGCGCTTCCCGGACTGCCAGGGGTTCTTTCTCCAGCAGTTGCCGGTTCATCAGCGCGAACAGAAGTACCAATTGATTCGATGCCAGAATGAGATGGCGACGGGTTATCATCTGAATCAGATTGAGGCTTATATGAGTCAAAGCTCAAGCTATAGTGTTGTGGTTCACTCAAAGCCACGTGAGTGATGGTCTCGAGTCCGTCCATAATCATTGTTGCAGATGAAGGTTTGTCACTTCCGCGTCCCTCTAGAGTTGGGACGAGGAAGTTGTCAAGTGGTTCAGTAAAAACACAATCAGTAGAAGAGTCAAGTGTTTTGGATACTTCACCCCAATCGATAGAGGATGAAGAAGACGATGAAGAACTCACTCCCGCCGCGTCGGGCGTTTTGCCCGATATTTCTCTTGTCTCTTCACTCAAATTGAAAAGCGAGACAATTTTAAGAGTTTATATTCGAGGGCTTAGACCTTACATTGAATGGTCTCAACCAATGCCCCCAAACAGTTACTTGGAATAAATAATTCTATAGTAATACTGATAAAAGTATTACTATTAAGTAATAATACAGTACTTGTAATAACAATGACAGTAAAATGTTTGAAAATGTGAACACTTTCACTGTTTCAGTGATGCTTTGACATCAACATTGAAAATCTCATTGAAAAACTCATTGAAAAACTCAATGATGAAATTTTGTGTTTGAAGGTTCGCTATCGTATTCACATCAGAAAAGCTATGCTATGCCTCCGCACTGTTAGGCTTGTTCTACAACTCTGGTTACGTCAGTTGTGTGAGTCTACTATTCTTATAGCAGAATCCAAATTCATGAATGAAGGCCGCGACCACTTATTTCCATATATGGTGCGCCGGAACTTCAACAACCAATAGGAGAAATATAGTAATACTCTATCGTATTTTACGTCAAAATTACGTTACATTCTTCTTTAGTAACGAGTGATACCGCGTGCGTATATCCCCTCGTGGCTCACAGTGTGGCAAAACATAGTAAAAAGTTATAGAATTGATGCTATACTTTCATAGAATTATTATAAACTACAATTAGCCTTAATATTGACTGTTATGATGAGGCAAACATGTTTTTTAATCACTTGTTATACTAATTTTTTTGATGTACTATTTGTTGGATGTGATAAACAATTATAATTAACAATACAACACTTTAACCATTCAACAAATGTCAACATTTGGCGATTCGGCGCTTTAGCTGATGCGACCTTCAAATCAAATTAAATTAATTTCTATTCTCTCAATAGGATAGCAAAAAGAGAGCTTTTAATAAATTGAAAACAACCTAAGTTGTAAAACAGGCTCATCCTTTGTCCAAATATGGATAACAAGTGGAGCTTAAATTGTATTAAACGACTTAAACGTCAGATAAGAACAGTAAAAGTTTTTTTATTATTTTGAGAGAGCGAAGAAAAAACTTGGTGTGTGTGCCATACATGCCATACATGCCATACATACAGAAACGTCAAAAAATAATTACCACAATAATAATGATCATAATAATAAAACACATGCGCTAAATATTGGGTTTAAACTTAGACCTTATATGACTATTGATTATGAATTCAATTTATACTTTTACTTTAGTGTAAATGTAAACTTATTTATATACAAATAGTTTTTATTCGCTTTGTATAATTTGATAGAAAGTTTAAATTCTATTTTGGCATTTATTTTAATTTTATGTTTTTTTAACTGAATTTATTTCTCAATAAATATATTGATTTTTTTGTATTATTGAACTGTTATTGAAAAGTTATTTTTAACAATGAATAATATGGAATACATAACGTTTCTCACGTAAATTTGAACCGTTGTTGCCATGGTATGAATGGATATGGATATTGCGCGAAGAATATAATCGATATGACCGTAAAAAGAATTGCCATAAGGCAAGTGTGCGTTTGACTGATAGATACTGAGTTAGAGACTGACAGATAGAGGAGAAATAGAAAGACAGACAGACAGACAGACAGACAGACAGAGAGAGAGAAAGAGAGAGAGACCGTGGAAGCGATGGCGCACAGCGAACGCGAACTAAACTGAAAGAGACGATAAGGCAAACACTCGACAAATAACTAAAGAATATTATCTATTGCTTGGATGGCAATGGAGAGGATGAGAGCAGAAAGAAAGTCTCGGCACAAATTCCAAGCATTGTTTCCCTAACCCTTTACAGCACTGATACTTTATAACTGAAGTGTATTATACTTATCGAGTGTTAAATAATTAAATAGTTTATGTCATAGCCGTCGCCGCCACTGTTATCTAACTGTAAATGACGTGTCCTTTGATATTATTTAATAATTGATCAAATTCTTTATTAATGCATAACTCTATGTATTGTAATGTATTGTTTTTATCAGTAAATACTTTTATTACGTCTGTAAATAGTTATCAGGCGTTATATTTTTATTATGTTTTGCGGAATCGCACTGTTAATTAATTAACTCGTCACTAATTGTATGTAAATATTGGTAATAAAATCTCTTTCAACTGTCATTTATCGCATAAACAGTAAAGTTTATTATAATTGTGTTATATAAGTGCAACTCTTTCTATAAATAAGAAACTCTGTCATTCATTTTCCGGAACTTTATCACACTCTTGAATGTTTCGAATAGCTCTCAATAGATATGATTGACTGACAACAAATTCTATTTCACATTTCATATCTTAATTCATGCCTTCCGTTAGCAAATCTTCCTCAGAATGTCAGCTCAAATATGTTAAAACTATTTTTTATAAATTTCTTATGATTTGATTTGAATCATTGAATAACAATAATATTATAAATATAATAATAAAGTGAAATATTGAATGTTATGTTTAATAAATATGATTTTTACCTTTGAGCGAATTATATGAATGAAATGTAAGGCTTTTTTATTGAGGAATAGTGTTTAGATAGAAATCGTAACCAAATTCAAACTACACTACACTTCTTGATAAATATTTATATACAGATATAAAAGAGATAGCGATAGAAAACTTTATCACAAAATTGATAACAATTAAGCACTTTTTGCTTTATTCTCATTATTTATTTATTTGTCAAACATTTATTATTTTAATTCATAAGTCATTCCACTTTCTGTTCAAAGCCATTAATAAATAAGAGACCGGAAGGACGAGAATCAAAATAAAAAACTCTGTTATTAACACCTTTGATGATAAGAAAATAATAATAATTGTATCAAAATATGGATTTGGCAAACAGTAAAACTCCTTATTTCAAACTCTAGCACAACATTCAGATCGAAATACTTTTCTTCTCTGAAATCATTTGGCATTTTTGTATTAATATAGAAATTCAATCCTAGAATTGGTTGTAATCATTAATTATTACAATAACTTCTACTCCTGTTAGAAGTGCTAATGAGTGAACAACTCGTGTGTCACTATTTTCGAATTCCATGTTCTTTACATTTGATTAGATTCTGTCAGAAAACACGAGTTGCTCTTTTACATACTGTTTGTCATAACAAAGAATAGACCAAAGCTTGTATGCAGAGAGCTATTCATGCTTACAGAGAACACGGCTCGCATCGGCGTTCGAGACTGTGTTTTGTGTGTTGGCGTTGAGGATCGAAAGATGTTAAACGGGAGTGTCTTTACACCCGCACATCTCTTCACTATTGGCTCTATCAATATATTCATTGCTTCCAACTTATTTACTAATTATTCACTAATTCAACGAATCATAAATCAATTGATTCACTCAATAACGAAATGAGAGACAAATTTTTAATTCTTGATTAATTATAACATTAAATTTTTAAATGTCTTGTCTTTGGAATGATTAAGAGATTTAAATTATTAGTAAAAATGTTTCCTCAGTTGGCTCAGGAAAATGTTATGTTATGTAACTATTAATGATATTAAAAATAGAATTGAATTAGATGTTGCCCAATAACCAATTTAATTCGATTTTTATAACGAATATAATATATTAATCAAAACGGATACAATCATTTGTTTAGATTTATTTTTTCAAAATTTTTCAGTTGGAAAATAAGTCATTTTATTTTATTAGATTTCCATAAATGAAATTACTATTATGTACAGATTCGAGAAAAAAGGCTTGCAGTTGAACTTATTAATTTTGATAAGACTTATCTTCATTTTTTCGTGAAAAAAATAAAAATTTAGTGGTAAGTCTTGACTTTTTTTATTGACTAATGATTCAAATACTAATATATAAATATATTTAAACTCAATATATTGATAGAAAAGCAAAATATGAAATATAAAAATAAATTAATATTTAAAATAATAATAATTTAAAACTTTGTTTGTATTAAATGAGTCAATTTATAAATCAATAGCACACTTGTTTGAAAACACTGCGCAATTTAATTTGTAATCAAAATTTATAATTTGAAGGCTAAAAATAATTGCGTATTATTGATGTTTTATAACAACAAAAAGCAACATGCTCATTTAAGGTTCTTTTAAGCCATTTTTTAATCTTATTTGATCTTTTTAGATATCAAGCTTTTTAGGCATCAAGATAAATTTTAGCTGTTTTACCAAAATATTTCTAAGTCTTATCAAAATTGTTAATAAGTTGAATTGCAAGCTTTTTTCTCGTATCTGTACAGTGTACTTTAAAGCTCTATATTGTGAATCTCGAGTATCGATCAAATTTTTTTTCGAAATCAAATCTAGATTTTTAAAAGCTTAAAAATAATGCATTCTTGAAAGTAATTTATTGATGGAATAATTCATTTTTCTGTTACGAAATAAAGCACATTAATTATTGAAAAGATAGAAATTTTTATGTTTCACTATTTAGAAAGCATGTAATTAGTAGAGACATAATTTTCTGGATATTTTCTATTATTTCATTGATTTCATTTAACTCAATTCAGAGGAAATATGAGTTCGTATCACATCATAAACAGAATTATGAGGGCATTTATTATTGTATATGAAGCAGTTCTTTGAAGAAATATGTTAGCAAAAGGATCTATTCAATCAATTATTCATAAAAAAAAAGTTTTAATTATTTGTAAACTATTGAGTCTTATATTCAAGAGTTAAAACTTTATGATACAGTATCTAAATTATGAGAACTTGAGATAAAGATAAAGTGAGCAATTATTTGCATAAAAAGTACAAACATTTAGTATAAAATATAAAAAGAGTTATCCAACTTATCAATAGAATTAAGTTTTGAACTCAAAATCATTGGTTTTTCCAAAATTTAAGCCAAAATCTATCTATAAGTTGAATTGCATTTCAAGTCATTAGTTTTTTGCTATATTTTTATGATTTTGATTATGAGTCGGAATTTTATAAATAAACAAACATTCATTCAACTCATACTTTCAATTAAAACTTTCAATTTTTTTATAATCAATGCTTAGTATGAGGTAAAAGTGCTAACATAGGTCTTCAAAGAACTGCTTCATATTATTGTACACACGTGGACAAAATTTTTCTGGGAATGTTTACCTTGCTAAATCATAGAGTAATAAATGTGGATTCAAATCACTTTGTCAAAAGTTGCGTACCAACAATTAGTTCACTCAAAAAAATTTCATCAAAATTCACTCATTTTTACTACTAGAAAAAGCCTAAAAATTGTGCGGGGGAGTTTTGTCAACGTGTGTATATTATTGTATATTATTGGTTTTGCTGAGAGCTCTTGCTTTTAATGCTTTTTCGCGAATAATGTCTTATTTTCTATGATCTATTATTGATTTTATTTGAAGACTTACATTCACAAAATATTACTTAAAAAATTTAGCTTAAGATCCAATCATCAAAAGAAGGATTTTTTTCGGAATTTTTCGTTTTATTATTTCACTTTCTTGAGAGCTTTGGTGATAAGATTTTCATGAAATACAATGATAATGAGCAGCACTTTATATGTAATGATTTCATTTGGCATAACTTCATTTTCTATAATATTTGTTTAAACACCATTTGACACATTTTAGCGATTTTTTTAATTTGTTGAAACGAAATGCAATAAATCATCTTTGAATACTTACTCGTTAGTACTTATAACTACTTTCTTTAGATTTAATATGATATATACTGGAAATATGTAATATATCAATAAGGCTTTCAGATAACTATATAGAGGATAAGGACGTATGCCTATCAGGTTTGTTACAAAGATATTACGCCAATTATGTTACTCCAATTGAAGTTATACCAAATGAGATTATTCAAAATTATCAATAAATTATAACAAAAGAATATCAACAAATTTCCACATATAATGTTGTCAAATAAGATTTACTTAAGGGAATTAAAAATCCAGTTCAGTTTGTTTGTTGAGCTTATAAAAATGAGTTTCATATCCGCCCACAAGCTTTTTAAAATATATTCAATAGAAACACGGTTCTGGATAATGAGGCTTAAAAATAAATAGCCTCTAGATTTTGATGAGTTTCTATCATTTTCAATAATTTTAAATACTCTGTAAGTAACAAATATTAACTGAGACAAAGAAACGACTTAATGAAAAAAATCCATTAAAACATGACTGCAATTGATTTAAACCTAAGTTTTCTGGGGCTTAAACTTGAAGAAAAAATGTTTAATAATTATGTCAATCAATTATTTGATACAAAACTGTTATCTGTGGACAAATACGAAACAAACAATTGAATACAGTCTATCTATATGTAAAGTGAGTTTTTATTGTTTTTGTCCATTAAAAGATACAATATTTATACCGATAGTTAGATCTCATGTACGTAATTTTGAGACACCCTCTCCCTCCCTGTTAGCGTACGTAGCTATATAATCTCTATGTACGCGTACGCATTTTAAAAATTTGGTTGACCTGTGCGTGCTATGTGAATGAGCCCTTACTCATTCTCGAATGAGAAAACTTTCGAACTTATCATCTTAAACGTCACTTTTCGCCGTTATTTGCTTTAAACAACCATAGGGTGAGTGGCAGGGGGCTAGAGCTCCCCCAAAGGATTTCAAATTATTGTTCTTATTTCAATTGAAAGAGAAATTGCTTTATCAATAATTTTAGATAATTTGTTACTAAGATTGCTAAAAATGATTGCTATAGTAATATTATATTGTATTAAATAATAAAATGTTTTATTTAATAAATCCTGACTTTAACAAACAATTTTTAGGATTTATCCCTTAAGCAAAAAAAAGATGAAAGACCGATATCCAGATATAATATGAAAGTTGCCAACAAAATTATTTTTGAAATTAACAAAATTATTTCATTGTCTTAAATTAAGATTTAGTGAATATCATTGTAAAATTTTAAGACTAAAAGTCTGGGAACAAGTGGTTATATGTTATAAGAATATTATTAAATAAAAAGAATACTTATATCCCGTTATAGTGAAAAATTGTACAACAAAAATAAGTTAAACAATAAAACTGTTCATTTATAGCGAATTCCAGTTTATAATAAACGGGTTTTGTGGCTTTTACTATAAATTGGATTAACTGTACCAAAAACTTTTATTAAATAAATAAAGAAAATATTATGTAAATATCAATATAAGAAAGAATTATATCAAATCTGTATGAAATAAATTACTGATATTAAAAATAGTCTAAAGAGAATATTTTTAGTTTAACTTATTTCAATAATTGCTAAGAAATGAAATGATTATAATATTTAAAATATTCTAATAAAATAATAAGAGATTTCTTTATAATTATTTCTATAATTTCCTGTAATTAAAGCAAAAAAACAATATTCAAATCCAGATTATGGTCGAAATTAAAAGTTATTGGATTGCTATTAATGATAACTCAAAAGAATAATATAAAATCATTTGAAATAAGCTTTTTTCAAATTTTAATTATTATTATTGTTTTAAAGGTCACAAAAAATTAATCTACGCCTACAAAAGTGAATTTCACTCTCATATCAATAAAAGATTTACAAGTTTAAGATCTTTGCTTCTCTTCTAGAATTTACATGAACTCAAAGTTTACGGTATACTTGACATGAATGCAATGCCCTAAAGGCTTAGTTTGTGCTGTATTTGTGTCATTATAAATAAGATTTATCACATTTTATACCATATTCTAAATTACAATTTAATTCACTGACTCATAACATAAGCCATAATTGTCTGTATGAAAAATGAGAATTAAAGAATCACAACAATCGCATGAAACGTATTTCCCGTTTTATTTTTAGTTTCATTTGTAAAATCATTAAATAATTAAAGAGCTTATAAGTTGGAAGTGATGAAACACAGATGAAACATACATTATTTCAATTGAATACAGTTTTTATTTAAAGAGAAACAATAAACAAAAACTGAAACTCAAAACATTCTCAGATATAATTAGTTTTATTTTTGATAACGTAAAGCGGTTTATCATTAATTTTTAACCATTTACGTCAATATTTGGATGCAGTTCCACCTAATTCTTAATTTAACATAACATAAACGTTATAAACAAAATATAAAATATACTCTGTTATCTTTTACTACTGAATGACGTTTTCATTCATTTCATTCATCCCAGTTTCTCATTCATAAAATTGAGAGCACTGTTACGTAATGCACTTTAAGTTACGTAATAAAAATTGGGTGAAAAATAAATTAAAAAGAGTATATCATTAATGTATACATAAGTAGTAAAGTTAATACCCATGAAAGTAAATGATCATCTCAATGATGACAAGAAAACCGCTAAAAGAGCATAACCCTAAAACTCCTACACTATTGCTAAAAGAAGGCATATTAATGATTCTCAATTTCAGATAAGCTAAAAAATAAAATATGAACACCTGCTTACCCTAACTTATTGTTTAAGGGCTTTTGTACTGTACAATATTACTAATCAAATTATTGTAGTCAAACTTTATATTCATTTTTCTATCATTAAATACAATCATAAATAAATAATCACATTTTTCTAATTATTTTAAAGAATTATTTGATACATTTTTCAGACTTAATTCTTGAATTTAGATCACTTAATATATCAAAATACTTAACTGACACGTCAAATAGCTCTTAACACAAACAGAAGTTAAACAGAACACAAAATAAGCAAACGTTCACTCTCTCAAAAATCCTAATTATATTAAAAATTATAAGTTCTCCTATAAAACTGACCGACTTCTTAAAAAATTTAGTTTAAAATAGTTTAAAAGCCTTAAGTGACTAAACCGAAACTTCAATACAAGTTTCAAAAATCTGCAAACAGTAATTTCAATTCTTACTGTTTATTATTAGTTTTATTATAAGTTTTGAATATCAGTTTAATATAAGTTAGCTTTCAATGTTTCACTAAAAATATTAAAGTACTACTGGGATTCGTTCCATTAACTTTGTTTGTGATGAATTTATCTATCACTCTATCCATTAGGCCAGCAATAGATTACAAAAAATTTGAATTAAATAGCATCCTACATCATACTATATGTACTGTATATTCAATGCAGGGGTCGCCAGGGTTGGATGTAGGTAGGGTGCACATCCCCCAAGATTTTGAGGTTTTGAAAAGTATACCTTGGTCCCCCCTTTAATATTTTAAAAATTTTATGAAAGAATTAATTAATTAATTTTTCGTGTTATTTCGTATTACATGTATTAAAATTTTGGCGTAAAAACATATTTATAAAACATTGTCTTAGAAAAACGAGTTTTTCCGCTATTATGTTTTTTGGGAGAGCATTGTTATAGCCTCAACAGGGAATATAATTTTTTCGAAAATTTTTATGACAAAAATCTTAATCTTATTGTAAAAATTTTCATTAGTGTATTGTGGACTTACACACGGACACACAGACAATTTAAAACAATTATACTCTGCTTACAAGTTAGGAAGAAACGTTTGAGTACTTTAAATAAATAATAGAATAAAAAAGGAATGTTATATAATGAAAATGAAGTATTTAAATATTTTTTAGTCTGACAGTTACAACCGATTTAATGAATTACATTATTTTAATTGATAAAATTGGATATACTCCACATGTTTGGGTGGTTTACATATTGTACAAAGTATAACACACAAAAGGATTAAAGTAAAAGAAGTAATTTGTTCACTTCAGGTTCAAGTTAGTAATAGTAAGAACTCAAATATCATACCACACATACGTAAATATTTAAAGTGTTAGAGAATTTTATTCAGAGTGAATCTTACATTTGGGAATAGTTTAATGGAACGTAAGCTAACATTTTACAGTATAAGACATATGTTTAAGGTTAAAGTGCAAGTTTTTAAGTTTATTCATAATGTCAAAGGTTTTCATCAATGGAATAACAAAAAAGAAGTACTAGTTTTGTAAACTTGTTCAATACACTGCAATAAACTCATTAATGATTAAAAGAGAGATCTTCATCATGTTTTTTGAATTCCTGTTTGTTGAGTATGTTTACTGTATTTGAATTTGATTCAAATACATTAGAAAAAGAAATGACTATTTGTACTGTACTGTACTATCTTAACAAAAGTATTTGTTGAATCTAACATTTTTGCGCTCATAAAGGGATTATTGGTTATATCCTATTGAACTACTAGTCTTATTGGTTAAAGTTATTTTTCAAGCGCTAAGTTAAACAAATATTTTTACTTCCGATAGTACAGTAGGTTTCAAAACGGAATTCCTTTTGATCTTTTACTAAACGAGATAAAAATTTAAATACTTTGATATCTCATTCTTATAACTCAAATTGATTTCTTATCAAAACTAATGTTTTACATTATCAGTGATTAATGATTTGTTATTTGAAGATTGACTGATATGCAGTCAT
Organism: Nanhermannia nana; assembly: GCA_033996565.1. Lineage (NCBI taxonomy): Eukaryota > Metazoa > Arthropoda > Arachnida > Sarcoptiformes > Nanhermanniidae > Nanhermannia > Nanhermannia nana. Next base: position 29,141 of record JAUJYT010000101.1, read on the forward strand.
TATTAAAGTCATCAATTTTTAAAGAGTAATTTTCATAAAAGCTCTTTGGGCTAGTGGTCAAAGTAATTGGCCACCTGCATGTAGTATATAGGTTCGCGTCCAACGAGGGTAAAAATATTTTATCAAATTTTTTTTTATTATATTTTGCATAAATGAGTTCAAATTGAACTCATTTTTGATTATTTGCATACTTATCGTTCAAATTGAACACTGTTTTAAAACCTATTGTAAAACATATACATAATTTTGACCCTCAAAGTGTAATATCTGAAAATTCTGGAAAATCAATGGATGGTCTAATAAGCATAGGCCCCATTTAGGGTTACCAGGTCAAACTAATTCCAAAACTGGACAACTTTAAAAAACAAAGGGGAGACCAGGGGTTAACCTTTGATTAATTTTTATTTTCAGAAAAACACAAAAGGAGGGACCTAGCACTGGATTTTTCAAAAATAACCCAAAAACTGGACAATCCAGGCTGAACCTGGACGGTTGGGAACCCTAATCATATTTCCATTATAAATGTGGCTGGAACTCAGAGTTTATGCTCAAATCAATTCTAAGTTCAATTTGATGAACAATATGAGTTTTATGTGCAAAGTGGTGATAAGAGCTCAAGGTCGGTTGAGCTAAAAAATTATAATTTGTATCTTTCAAATCTACTTTTAAAGCTCTACAAGATACCTATTTCGGTTTTTTTGGTAAGGAGAAATTATTTGTATTTCAGGGGGAATGTTATTCTCATAAATATAGCTTCCGGGGGCCAAATTAATAACGCCTTGCATCATTAACTTTCCATGGTGAGCTGAATCGAATAACACCACAATTTCCTTCCTAGCTCCCCCGAAAGACCCTCATCCGACTCTACCAGTTTTTCACCTGTATTTCAATTTTGAAAACTAAAATAATTTATGTTTTCCCAATATGTACAGATTGGTAACATTAGTACAAATTCTTACACTTACACATTTGGTAACCGTACAAGTATCACACCGTATAAGAGTTTACAAAAAAAAATTAAGATACAATATAACTTTTGAATTGGAAACAACAATTTTATTAAAGACGCCTTAATTTTGAATACAGATAAGTATTTTGAAACACTTTAAATATAATTAATACATATTAATAATCAAAGCAATTTATTTAATTAATTACGCAAATTATTGGCAGTAAATTTATTTATTTACCCAAGACCAAGAAGACCACCAAGACCACCAAGAAGTCCGCCAACAAGGACACCGCCTATTCCCAGCAATGTGCCCACAACACTACTGAGAAGGTTAGGAGAACAGAGTCCAGCCGATGCAACAGCATTTAATATATTAATAGCAGCTTGCACCAATCCTAGCACAACAGCGATTGGACAGTCTGTTCCTGCCAAATAAAGTGCCAATTGCAATAAAGAAAAAGCTTGCGATAGAAAGAAATTGAAAATAGAAGCAGCTGCTGGGCTGCCAGTGGGGTTTGATATTATGTTTAGGAGGTCACTGATAGCGCTTTGAATTAGTCCAACAACGTTCACAGGTGGTATAATCACAGGGGGTATAATAGGACCAACAGGACCAGTAATTGAGTCCAATGTGGACACAATACCAGTGACTGCAGCAGGTAACGCGATTCTAACAAATACCAAAAGTTTTATTAAACCAACAGCAGCTGATGCCAGTGCTTGAACGACAGAGAAAGGAACACTTGGTAACAGACAGAGTGGCAATTGCAATAAAACTATAACTACATTAACCACATCCGACGCCACACCAGTGAGGTTTGCGTTTTGGAGGGCTGTGATAGATGCTTGAAGTGATGCAGAGGCGCCCACACTCACCGATTGTCTCTTCTCTCTGGCTAAGGCATAAGTTGAAGCTCTTTCACAAGTAACAGCAGAATAGGATACGGCCACTGCAA
>JAUJYT010000102.1:0-30987 GCA_033996565.1 Nanhermannia nana
GAATTTGTCATAAAAATGAAAGGGGTACTAATGTATATTATTTTAGTTTTCGATTTTCTTAAACCCCAGGAACCCAGGGTTCTAGAACTCCAGGAACCCAGGATTCTAGAACCCCATGAACACCATTTAATTTTTTTGTTCTTGAAATTGTAGACTTTTGTCAATAAATCATTGAATTTGATTCTATTCATAAATTCTCGCCAAATATAATTTGTTTGTATGTTCGCAAACATATCTGAATCATATTTCATTTGATTTTAAACTGTTACCCTTTGTTTACAATATAGACACGGACTATAAACAAAATATGAGTTATAGAGAGATAAAAGTTTTAAATAAACTAAATTATGAATCGCTTTATTGATCATTTACTTAATGAAACACTTTCTCAGTTCTAGAATTAAAAAATTATATATTATTGAGTTTTTATATATTTATAGCATAGCTCAGAATTTACGGAATTTAGGAAGTATTAAAAATATTAGTTAACGTTCAATTTATTTTTATCTTTAATCAGATAACAACTCACTTATTTATTACTTAACAGTTACAATCTCTATATAAATAAGTTTATAACAAATGAGGTTTTATTAGCTTTAAAATAAGAATTAAGTTACATTATATACAGCATTAATATCCTATTGATTTTAAATCGGAATACTGTACAAGTTTGAGAAAACTATAAAAATCATATAAATCTTCTGATTGTTAAAAAAGTGTTATACGATTTTAACTCAGCAATTATTTATTAAAATTAATAAATTAAACAATTTTTCAAACTTCTACTTTATTGATGCCTACCATACCTTAATCCGGCCCTTGAATTAAAATGAGTTGGCCGACTATGAGTTAATCGGTAATAGTGTGTGTGCGGTTGCCTTGACTTTCAGCATATTTATTAAGCTTTTCCGGGAGATAAATATTACGGAACTTTAGCTATGCTTTAATGTGGGTTCTATTATCTGCCGTATACATTATTTATATAACTATAATTAGGGTTTATTGACTGATTCTAATCGTCTATGGATTTTAAATAAATTTTAAAGTTTTTATGAAATTATAGTTTTAAAATGTGATGACAAGAATATTACTTATGATATTAAAGTAAATCCTTTATGTTTAACATTTAATCATTTTTCATTTCATTAATTCTATAATCAATTCTCTAAAAATATTATATACTCTATTCCGGGACACAATGGTCGATCCCGGTACTGTCCCGGTTATTCCGGTACGGTTGGCAACGCTAACTGTATTATACAAGAAGGGTTCAACCGTTCTAAACAAATCTTAGGAATAATCCAATTAATTTGATATCTGATTGTTTGAATTAAAAAATCAATTTTTGATAAACTTAGATAAAAAAAATTGAAACGTATCCAGAAATTTATTTTGAAATATTGATGTGTTTTTATTAGCTTTTGTCAAAGTTTCATAAAAGCTTCCGGTGGAGTGCTATCGCAAATCAAAATATTTTTTAATACTATATTTTGTTTACTAGTAATACAGAATAAGTAATCATAACCAAAGCCATCGCTGGTTTTTTATATAATCAAAAAAATACTTGAAATTGCATTTTTCCGGTGTAAAAGCATAACTCTATGTATAAATAGCATTATTATCTTCAGTATTAACTTAAAAATAATGTTTATCTAAATTTTAAGATTATCTGATAAGTGTGTTCTACAGCGGTCTAAATCAGATTGCATTGAAAAGGTATATAAGAATGAGCTCATATTGCAACTGTTATTTGAACAGAAATTTTTTAAATAAAATGTTTTAAAATTTTGTATATTTTAAAATTTCCAAAATTTAATCTTTCATTGCTGTAAACATTGTTGTAAAAAATGGGAAAAGTATTGATCAATCAATTAAATAGTATATAAAATGATAAAGGTGTTATCAAACAGTGACTATATTTTTTTTAGTTAGTTTGACTCTACATTGTTATTATATTATAAATTTTAGATTTAAAATCTTTTTGATGACTATTTTGTGCAGAGAAAGTGAGGCATTAACTATAAAACTCAAAAGGGTCGGCCGGGAATCGAACCCAGACCTAGAGATTCACGTTCTCGTGTGCAGACCACTACACTACAGGCCCTTTTAAATCTAAGTGACTATACTTGTTTTGGTCAAATTGAGACAAATGCATAAATCTAAACAATACTCTGTATATGGATACCATTTTAAAGAAACGCATTAACTTATGTTCTATTGTTGTAAAATTCTTAATCTTTTTATTACATCTCATATCATATTCTTTGATGAAAACTTGAGCTGAAAAGTCGAAAGCGCTTGGAATTAATTATATTTAATTATTTTTATAATTAAAAGTTTTTCACTAAGAAAATGTAATGTAAACCTTTCAATAATATAAATAATTTAGGTATTCACTTAAATTACAATGACCTTTGCAATTATCTGGCACTAGAAATATAGGCCCACCACTTAACTTACGAGTTAGAAATAGTAAACTTATTTTATAGCTATTGAATGTTTATGTAAACTTGTAATTTAATACAGTGTGTCTCAAAAGTCAATTGCGTTAAACAATGTAATGCTTATGTGATCTTTATTGGCTACTTATTGGCAAAACTTAAACCCCATATGAAACCAAACACTAATATTGTACGGTTTAATTACACCAACTTTAGGTTTCCATTACATATGTGTCAGAAGCGTTTCGGGGCCAACAAAACTTGTATTTTATTAATATTGCATTAGAATTAAGGGCAGTACTGTATGTATCCTTTAGGTATCGCGTCTATGTTTTGACGCCTCTATTCCCTGCTCAGGGAATTGAATATATGTAGTAATAAAGGTTGACAGGCGTTGAATTCACATATAGGGACAAAATAATAAAAATGTCTTTTTGTATAATTTTAACATTTTTTTGCTTCCTGTTAACACTGTTAGAATCATTCAAATAATTATTTTTAAGTATATTTACACTTTTCAACACTTTCAAATTGTTTTATGAAAATAAACTCAAATTCCTTTAAATGATTGCAATATTAAATAATTAATTGTAAAACAGACACACTGTTAGTGGAATAAAAATAATTGTTATTAATAATTTATTTATTATTAAATTAACAATTTTTTTAACAGTCAGTCAAAAGTTTTTATTAACAAAAGAGCACGTTTTTAAAACTATCTCAAATTTCTACTGAAACTCTATTTCTATTAACGAAAATTAGGACTTGACTTCTGCTTATTTTCAATATTTTTTTAGTTTAAATATTTAATAATATAATCATTGATGTAGACAAGACTTCGAGAGCCAAAGATTTTGATGCCTCGGCCGGACCTGTTGCATATCATGTTGCATATTGAATAATAAATATGAATAATAATTTGTTTTATGGCATTCATTTTTATTTTCAAAGCCGAGTTTGTCAGTTTGGGTCGTTTATGGCATTAAAAACTTAACTCTAAATTTTAAAAGTTTCTTCAATATAAATAGTAGATTAATTTGTGTTTATTTAATTTATACAATTTAATGAACTTTTAATATAGGCATAAAATTTTTATATCTTATGTTGAAAAAAGCTATTTCAAGATGTTATTTATATATATTGACTCAGAAGTGTAACTATTTATATAAGAAAAATTTGAAAAAATAGAGAAATATTTACTTTTGAATTTAATAATTATTAACATTATTAATAGTACTCCTCAAAGCCTGAGCCTAACAAATGACAAGAAACAGGGCCTCAAACCCTTGAGCCTGTATTGAATTTATTGAAATCAAAAAAATTTTATTGTTCAAAATTTAAATGCTATGCGATATTTATGGTTTGAAATTTCTGAGCATAGATTTAGAACACATCTGATGTATGAATATTTATGAAAACTTAAACTCAGAAAACCTTTACTGTTTTCTTGCATATGAATCAGTTTTTGGAAGAAATTCATTTTGATTTAAATTATTTTCTAACTTTTTTTATAAATGCTATATATCTGTCAATGAAAATGAAAAATGTGTTTTCCAATAATTCTATCAAAAACAGATATTGCGTTTATGAAAAAGTAAGAAAATAATTTAAATTAAGATGAACTTCTTCCAAAAACTGATTCATATATAGTTTTGAGGCTCCGAGGTTGGCTCAGGTAAGCCAGAGGATAAAACATGAGCCTGAAAGTGAAAAAAAACTCTAAGCCACGCTCGAGTTAAAAATTGCTAAAATGGTAATACAAAGTTTCATTTACAAACTTTATTTTCCAACACCTGTTATAGATTAACAAGGTTTGGAATAATTAGGAACTTCGAGATATTTCTTATATTAATTATGCCCCACTCAACTCGTGTAATACTGCGAGAAGATATTTCCAGTTATTAGTCTATAGCTCGATAGACTATTATCTCGCAGATAGTCTATTAGCTCAACGAGAAGCTTATAAATTAGATCATTTTATGATGAATTTAAGAATTAGCTATCATAATTTTCTTAAATTAGATAATTATTAAAATTATTTACACGTTTTTTTACTATATTTTCTAATAAAATGTTATTTGTCACGTGCATATTCATGCATATTTTGACCATTTTTGACGCATATATGCGCATATTTCAGCTAAATTTTGTGCATATTTGTCCATATCTTACTGATTATTAATGATGTTATCCCATATATTATGTTCAGATCTCGTATGCTAGTTAGGGCTCATGCACATAGTACGTACGCAGTCAGGGGGAGGGGTCAACCAAATTTTTAAAAATGCGTACGCGTACATAGAGATAATATAGCTACGTACGCTAACAGGGAGGGCGAGGGGGTCTGAAAGCCGTCCAAACCTGCGTACGTGAGCCCTTATAGGACTAGAACTGTATAAGAAAATAGATTTTTTTTCTTTTCTGGTATTTATAAAATCAAATGAAATTTGAAGACTTATTTTATACAAAAATGAAAAATAATTTTAATGTTGAATCTGTTTTTATCTATTTCAACAATAGTGAAAACATATTATAGAAGAACATAAGTGATAGGCCTCAGGACGTATGGCATATAAATAGGAAAAGAAACTCTAATTCGAGTGTCTGTCAAATGAGTACAAATAAAACTAATTTCCTTTTTTCGATAAACTATTATTTAGTTGTCGTGGAAACATATCTTAGTGCAAAAATCAAATATTCTTACCCATGAAGAGGCCATTTGAAGGATGAAAAGATAGTACCAAAAATAAATACATAGTATTTATGATAGATATGAGTTTTTGAAACAAATGTGACATTTAATACTTCATTAGACAGAGCTCTCAATTCTAGCCTCACAGTCAGTCAATGACTTTATAACAAAATCACAATTACTCGCTCGACGTTTCACAATAGTGTTGACCGTATCTTCTCTTATGCCCTCATTTAGGAAATTATTAGGCTTTAAGACTCCAATCAACGAATTTTTGGCCACGGGATCAACTCTTGTCACCCTATCGATTGAGTTGTCATAACTTTTCTCATTCTTTTCAGGAGTTGTTTTATCACAACCTAATTCTGTACATGAGTTCCATTTCTTCGATAGAAAGAAATCAACAGTTTTTACTTTAGGACTGATTAACGGGGCTTCAGAGCTTTGACGAGAATATTTGCCATCATTAGTGTCGTAATCCAAGAGTAAATTTTGATCTTGAATTTGATTAGTTTGATTGTGATGCTCGTCACTCAACAAAGGTGTCAAACTTTCGTGTTTAATGTCGTCAAGATTAGCAAAAGTATTATTTTCGGTCAATGTATTTAAACGTTCAGATGACTTATTGGCAAAACTAAATGAATTTCTTAATTTGGAATGAGTTTGTGAATTATGATTTAAATGATTAGTGTGTTCTTCATTATCGCATATTTGGTCGCGCGATAAAAGTCTACTTTGACGTAATATTTTTCTACTCTGTTTAGGACTATTTGTTCTGATAGAACACATAGAGTCGTGAGCTTTTAATCTGAGAAATGCAGGTAAACGTGAGTTTGATATGTTTGATATGTTAAGGTTTGAGCCGTCAGTTTTGCTATTTTTAAAAGCCACGAGTGATCCCTTACGTGGCAAAACACAGTTTGGACTTCGCTTTTTGATATCACTTCCAGAATATGGATAAGTTGGCACTTGTAGAAAGTCGTCGGGAGCTGACTCTCGTCTGTGTACTATACCTTTTGTGTGAGAAATCAGCCAATAAGTGAGAACATCTCCTTTGCCTTTCATGTTGACTAAACCTCTTTCTTCAATTACATATCCGCCCAATTTAACTAAATATTCTCTGCATTGTGGGCTTATATGAATTTTGAGCGCTTCTCCTGTAGTTATAGATAAAATACTATTTTTAAACTTAAATTCTCGCATACATTAAACAAACACTTATGTAATTAATGATAAGTTATATCCTTTAAAGTTTTCAATGCATTTTCAAAAGCCTAAAATAGCCTCAATTATGATAAAAGTTTTGCTATAATACTAAATTAGACAATAATGCATTTGAGTTCATGATATAGTAATAATTCCGTATCTGTATATTCCGTTTCTGTATCAAAACAAGTGCTAAAGAATTTCTTTTTAGTTACCATTGCTTTCCATTCTTGAAGCGGTATTGACTGTGTCTCCAAATAGACAATATCGAGGCATTGTTGTGCCGACAACTCCAGTCACAACTGGCCCTAAGAATATATCATATAATACCAGTATTAAAAATTAATTATTGGTTATTTTTTGCCATCAAAGCCAAGTAAAATCTAATTCAATATTTACTGACTCACAGATTACTGTTTTGATCGAAAGAGACTTATCAAATACAGGATCAAATACAGGATCAAGTCAAAGAATTACAATGTCAATAGGCTTATAAGTAAAATATTAATTGTGCTCTATTTACAGAATGATGCAGCGCTTATATCTACTACATATTAACTTTAGTGCTTGCATTATATGTACACAATTCAAAAACATTTGATGCACAAAATCGGTTCAGTGATAAAAATGACAATATTTTTACTTCGAGTCAATCTAATTTCAATCAATTTTAGAGGAATATACTGTATTTTTAACAATGGAGTGAGAGGGGCGCAGGGGGCGAGGTGCTGGACTCATAATCGAAAGGTCGTGAGTTCGAAACTTCGAAATGTAAAACATAGAAAACCCTGTTTTCTTCTCCCTGTAATCTGATTGAAACTATTTTGCTTTAAAAAAATCTCTGTTTTCTCATTTCTTTATTTCGAGTATTTTTCAACTTTTATTAAACAATATAATAAATTAAATGAAAGGCGTTTATACAAAAATTTATTGAACTCTAGTTTCGATGTATGCCAACCCTTTAAAATGGGAATATTGATATTTTATAGCAAAAGCTACACACTGTCCAAATATAGCAGTTTTCAATTATCTTATATACTTAAATAATTGAAGCTTTGGCTGTTTTTCTTCTAAACTTGAATGGTCATCAATAAAAAATGGTCTAAACTTACATATAGTTAAATATCTTTATATGTATAAAGCTGTACACAGAATGGCATCAATTCATATAAATTTTTAAACCTTATATCAAGGGTTAACAAAAGGTTATGTGAAGATACAAAAATGTTAACTATTCTAAAAGCATACTATAATTGTCTCACTTGTAAATTATAGGATGCATTGCCTTTTGAGATAAGAAATTTAAAAATCTTTAATAGTGAAGCAAAAGTTTTATAATTTATAATTTGTTTGATTATTTTAACGCATGTTTATATACATTTATAATTATATTTATCATTTTGATTGTTCCCACTGGAAAACAACTTTTAGTTTATTATGTTCCCAAAATTAGCGTCTCTAATATGTTTACATTCAAATTAATCTATTGTTTTTATTATTATCAAACTTTGCTAATTAATGTTTTTTTAGATAATTGTCAACCAATTAAAATTGGTCTGAATGACATTTGAATGACATAAATGGCATAACGTTATGAATGACATTTCGATGTTAAGAGAAATCGATAAAAAACAGATGGAAAAAATCAAATAAATAAGAAATTATCAAAATCAGGATATTTATGCACTAATTTTGTCAGTTTTAAGACATTTCAATAATTGAAAATTTATTCCTAATTTATTTGCTTTTATTTTATTTTAAATAAGTCTTTTAGGATGACTAGTTATGCAGCACTACTAGTATACAGGTTTTAACTCAATTTAATGTTCACATTAAGCTTTCGAATATTCTGATGATCTTTTCGAAAATCTTTTACAGAAATACTTTAAATATTTGAAAATAATGCTCTTCTTTGAATCAAAGGAAGCATTTTGAATGATGTAAAATGTAATATAAGAATTACAGAGAACTTTATATCTGAAGTACTTTTAGAATAAAAAACTTACAACAGGTATTACACTGAAGCCCAGCATAAATTTAAGAGAAGTAAAAATACAAATAGGTGCACTAAAAATATTATAACTTCCTCTTTTTCATATACCTGTATGTCTTCTTTAAAAAGTGACTGTTTTTATGTTTCTTATTATGTTACGAAACTTTGGATCTCATATTATGTATCATTCATGGAATAAAATATAAATAAAGACTCAAAAATCATTCTGTATTTTAACTTGAAATAAACAATTAATAAGTCGATGAGAGTTATTAATTAACATGAGATTAAATATGAATCATTAATCATAAATGTTGTAATACTTATAGCATTTATTCTTTAGCTAAATTTTTGACTGAAAGATCATTATTAAAATGCAATTACTATTTCTTAACTACTGATAGAGTATAGTATGTACTGTACAGTAGGTCTGATCAATCAAGTTATGCAAAGTCCTGGAAAGTTAAGTGATGCGTACGATCAATTGTAAGGAACTAGACAACCAGTGATGCACACTTATTAGTAATCAGTCTAGGTTGACAAGTTCTGGACCTAAAAATATAGTTTTAGTACCTAAAATATCATCAAATAGGCACTAAAAATATCCAATTATAGGCAATAATAGGACCAAATAAATTCAAATTCTGAGATTTATCATATAATATGTTTACCTTATTGTGATGTGATGTCAATACATATTAGAAAGTTATATCAATTGATAACATTAACTGATACTTATTCTTAGATCACTCAAATTGGTTGAAAACTTTCATTTAAAGGGATTATCACATCAATACAGGCAGTTTAATATTGAAATATTATCTTAAATTGATTTTTAAAATTTTTTCTTAAAATGAATAAAATATTATAAAATTCTGCTAAAACTTTATAAAAAAAGGCATGAAAAAGGCACGAATAGGACATTATAAGCAAAATAGTACCTAACCATCAAAAAAGGCAATTATAGGCATAAATATGTCTCAAATGTCTTAGGGGTGGTGCACATAGTACGTACGTAGTCATTGGGGAGGGAGGGGGGATCAAATTAATTTTTAAAAAGCGTACGCGTTCATAGAATTAACATAGACACGTACGCTAACAGAAAGGGGGTCTGAAAGCAGCCCTACTACGTACTATGTGCATCACCCCTTATTTTGATGTGATTCGGACTCGTATTCAACTCAGGGTTGGATTAAATGCAAGATAAAAAAAATAGAAAAAGTTTATCACTTCCCAACCTAGTAATCACTAAGACCTTGACTTTGCATATAATGCATATCTTTGCCTGTTAGAAATATCACTTTAAGACATCTATCCGAATCATGTCTCAAGGAGCATTTTCGCAGTTTTATTTTCCATATAAATGCATATTTTTAGGGTTAGTGCATATTCTCAGGGTTTGTGCATATTTTGCATATTTAATGCATATCAGACTGAATTACGTTAATATCTATATAAAACCTATTTATGTCAATTTATGGCTTCTTTGAATATAACATTCTCTATATTATTGAATCCTGAATTCCATAAATTCATTTAAAAACATAGAGTTCCCGACCTTTCAATTCTTTGGAAAACTTATATTAAAGATTTTTACTATAGTGTTATTAAAAAAGTAAGGAAAGAATGCAAACAACTGTTTGAATATCAATTGATGAGACCGATGAGATAACAGACTCAGAAGTTTACAATAAAATCTGATGAGTCTCAAAATTAAAATTTTTTCTAATATTAATATTAATGATTAATAAAATGCTAAATGAAATTTAAATTGTGAAAAAATTCAAATAAGTCTTATATTATAAATGATTTTTAAATGAATATTTAAGTGCATATTATGACATATAAAGCCAATAATGAATGCTTATAAGTCAATTCCTTAGTAATCACTTATTACTATAATAATTAAGTTATTACTAATGTTGTCCATAGTAGTGCTCGAAAAAATACAAAAAACTGATAAAATACAAAAATACAAAATACCAATACCACTGAAAAATTTAAAATGAATACCAATACCTACCAGACAAAAGGTCACACTCAAGGCTAATATTACTTCATTAAAATTTAACAGTGAAATGCTAAGGAGTATAATAGATGTACACGTATGGAAACAAAAATCTGACACCCCTGGTATTGGGCTTACTCCCCCTTATGCGTTAACACATGGGGTGTCAGATTTTTGTTTCCATACGTGTACACATTTATCATGTGATCATTAATTAGAGATAGGAATTTTTTGGCAATTTAAAAAAATTTTACTTTTCAAATTTCTAAATTGCAAATATGCATAATTAAGCGATACAAAAATTGTGTCAGTCAGAATGGTTCCGACTTCTAGTATTATTTAGAGCAGATATATTATCGTGATATGAGATACATTTGATAATATTAAGTCTCTTTATGTGCTAGACCAGGAATTAATTTATCGAACCTTCTATTTCTCGAATACTAAATCTCGAACATAATATCTCGAACAAAATATATCGTTTAGAGCATTAAAACAAAAATTTCGAAAACTAAAAATCGAATGCCATATATTAGAATTCAATTCAAACCTGTTAAAGATTATCAAATAAATATTAGAACAAAGATAAAATTTAAGAATGAACTGAGATTTAAAATTGTAAATTTTCAAAGATTTAATTATTTATTTAATTACTAAAAGATTTCTTTTAAAAAAATTATAAAACAAACAACAGGTATGACACCTTCAGTTCTCCTTTTATGGTAGGCTCATTATTTAATTGCCCAACCTCGTAAGTTGAAGAAAAAATTTAGAATAGGTTTTACATATTAATTATTATGTCTATTTAGTGAGTTTTGAAGAATTTGAAACTCATGCTAAATGTTCTAATATCTGGTCAATAATAAAGTTGAAGAAATAGCTGATGGCTATTCAGTAGTGCTGGGTATTTTCGAGAAAAAAATTTAGCCTCGAGACAATATCTATTCAGGTATATAAATGTAAAAATACAATAAGATTTAGCATTTGAAGATTTATTTATAGAATTATTTTTTATTATATTAATCTATTACTGGATTTAAAAAATAACATTACAGTAATACTAGTATTAAAAATAGTATTTCATCTGTTAATTATTCTGAAAATGTTGAATTACTTCAAAGAGCGAACAACTTTTCATAAATTCTTAATTTTAAAAGATTTAAAAAATATTGTTAAATTGTTTTTTAAGGTTTAAATTAATCGTTTTTTATAATCAAAAAAAGTTGTTTATGACACGACTGAGTGCTGATAAGTACAAATATACATTTTGACCCTTTCTGTATAAAAATGTTGAACTATCAGCACAACTATCTATTGAATATCAAAAGCATATGTCATGCATATGACTGTCTTCTAAATCGTTAGAAGAAAAACTGAAACGTTTAGAAATCTCATAAATAGAAAATCATTACAAAGTACAAGGTTTATAAGATCCTCAATCATGCTTTTAGTCTCATTGGTTCACTTTTCTAATACAATCCTTAGAGTGAATACGATTGTGCAACTCAGATAGCTTCCAGTGGAGCATGAATTTGAATTAAACTAATGAAAATTTCAGCGAAAATAATTAATTCGATTGATTTGTGTTTATTTCTGCAAAAAAAAATTTTCAATAGAATAATATTACTTTGATTTAAAGCAAATAGAAGTCAATTATGATTGTTTTACATATAAAAAGCTTCAGAAAGTCAATTTTTTTAATTGTTCTGTATTTAAATGCAATTTCTTTGAATATGAAAAAACAATTTAAATACCATTTTGTTTTATTGTTAATTTTTTCTAAAATTTTTTAATTTATAAAATATTCTCAAAATAAGTTTATTTTATACAATCAATAAAAAGACAGATGAACAGGGGTTATGACAAATGAAATTTGTAACCAATGAATTCATGAGAAATGAAATTATATGAGACAAAGTGCACCTAAATTAAGACATAGAGCCTTTTCCTAAAACTCCCGACAGAATCGATGATTTATTATCCGTACCACTAATATTACAATTGATAACATCCAATAGTTATGTAATAGATCTTATATAATAATAAAATTTTGATGACATACTGTCAACATTAATTACTCTACAAATACATGAAATTTTGAGACCTCTATAATTAAAATTACGACTAACTTAATGAAAAAACTACTGCAATAAATTAAGGTTTTATCCAAAGTTCTTTCTTTATAATAAGAAAATTTTAATTAAAGTTTCTGATATATTACTGTCAAACTATATAAACAAAGTAAAATATATTAGAGATTAGGGTCGATTCTATCAATATTTTATTTAAATGCGTTAATTTATATAATTCTATAAATTTTAAATTTTATTACTAATTATAAGTTTACTAATAAGAAGAGAAATGTTTTCTTAATATAAATTCTTGATAGAAAAGAGTAGCATTGTTAAATTTACTAAATTTACTAAATTTTCTCTAGAGCACTAGATTTAGTACTAAATTTATTTTTGGACTAAATTTAGTAATAAAATATAATGCAGCAAAAATGTTAAAATTGAACCTTATCATCCTAAATGCTAGAATGTTATAGAATGTTATGTTCCCATAATTCTATTGTAATATATTAGGGATAATTCAACTCTGAAATGTAAAATCCTTTCAAATTATTTTTATAATAATCTAATATTATATTCAATTGATAAAATTTTTGAACTCTTTTATTCTTTAACCTAGCCACTATGAAAAGTTTACTAAATTTTCTCTGAAGATACAAAATTTAGTACAAAATTGACACAAAATTTATTATTTTGCAACGCTAGAAAAGAGTGACTGCTCTAAACTGATATGAAGTAATCTAAAAAATCTAAGCTTCAATTTGGATATACTGTGCAGCAAAAGACTCTAATCTTAATTATAAATTAGCAAATTGTTTGTTGTTTTGAGTATATCTAATGCATTGAGTACATGTTATCTCAAGTATTTTAAATTGAGATTAAATTTTATTATTTTAGTGCTTTTTACAGTATTTTGAAATAGTCTGGCGTTAGAAGAAGTCAAAGGACGTCTCTGAGGAACAGCACAAGAGCGAAAAAATGGATAAAATCGTTTACTATTTGATAATCTTTTTAAGAAATTCTTAGAAAACCTAAAAAAGTGTTTTATTTATTTTATGCTTATATTGAATTTAATTATTATACTTGAAAAGTACTTGAAATATAGAAATCTTAAAAAGCTTTTTAGAAACAAAAAAAACAGCCTTTTAACAGATTATAGTCTTTTAAAGCTTACGTTTTAAGCAAAAATCAGTGTAATAGTTCAGAATAGATCTCTAAAATATTTATACTTCATGAATAATAACTTATATTTTAAATAAAAAATCAATTTAACATTTTAGAAAATGGCATCAAAATGAAGCGTAATTTCAATTACAAGCTCTTATTCTCTCAACTGTTACTGTTTCCGGTATGTCTCCACTCTTTCGTCAAACAAAATGAACCAAACAAAAAAATAAATTATCGAAATTTATTTGAGCAGAAAGTATTGTTAATCTTAGAGTATATTATTTTGAGGGGTTGTGGATTATTCACCGACAGCCAACTCACAGTAAAAAATTACATACTTGTAGTTTCTTAAGATGGATATGAATGAAATTTTTGCCTAAAACTAATAGTTTTTTAGATTTTTGTAGATTTGAAAAAATTTCTATGTAAAAAATCACTTAGTCGAATATTTAAAAAATATTATATTTAGACAAAAATCTTTCATATTCGGAATTCTCTGTCTAATTTACATATAAATCGGGTCTAATTTCATTCATATCAATCTTAAGAAACGAGAAAAATGTGAAAGTTGAGTGGGTGAGCTGGCTGTCGGCGAATTAGTTGTTGGCACTACCATAACCAGCTTCTTTTGGTTAGGGGGGCTAAATCCTAAAAATTGTCTGTTAAGATCAACATTTATTGAGTAAAACGTTTTAAATAATATAATATTATTAATTTTATTGCAATTTAAATCTTTTGGGGGACTATAGCCCCCTCTGGTTACGGCTGTGGTTGCCCTGGACCCATTTTAAAGTAAATTAAGATAAATGACAACTTGGCCAAAAATCAATACAGCTTATTAGCAGTTGTATACACTTTACACTGAATTTCAATGACCTGAGAAAGTTATCCATAGAAAACAAGTATAAATAAACCTACGATTACACAACTAAATGTTCGCTTAAGCTATTATATTAATCTTATTCAATGTGTTGTATTATAGTCTAATCTTTATATGCAATCCAAATAAATAAATTTAAGTCCAAGAAAGTATAAAATAAGATAGATGTTGGTCTTAGCCCAGGGTCTGTGCCATGATTAGGAATTGATTAATTTAATACTAGGATCACTAAAATGATTTATCATTATATTTACTTTTTGTATTAATTTTAGTTGTCCTGTACCTTTTGTACCATTAGCCTCAATACAGTAAATACAGTATTAAGTCTTAAACTAATTTTTCATAGAAATTAATTGATGAACACCTTATGAATTATTTGTAAAATACTAGTTAAAGCTCTAAAAGAGCATAACTTCAAAGATGAGAATATTAGACCTTTAATTAAATTTGAATTAAAGTTAAAGTTAATTTTAACTAAAATAGAAATGAAAAACTTAAATTATTTTTTAGTTTTTTACACCTGCTCTTGTAGGTAAAGATTTGAAAGTTTAGAAAAATAATTTTGCAAATAATTATTATCTCCACGAATGGATTACTGGGCAATGAATTTCATTTGTTATCTTAATAATTAATCATTAAATTGGTTTCATGGTCTTTAGCTATGCTTTAATAAATTAAGTTTTACTTTATTATTGTCATATCAATGAAAAGTTTAAAACTTTTCTAATGTTAATAAAACTAAAATGACTTTTAGTAAAAGTAGTGATAATAGAATTATAGTCAACAAATTGCAAACTATTGTCAAAATTGTATTGCATGTCAAATACAACACAATATAATTCCTGCAAAAGCTTCTATTGAGAGAACATTTAGTATTTCCGGCGATTGTCTAAATTGTCGAAATTCTCTAAATCCAATTAAATTATAAAGAGAAATGATGTTCATTTATAATAAGCATCGTTCACAGCTCTAAAGTTTGTAATAATTTAATTTTAAAACTGATATAAAACTTAAACTTTAACTCAAAATATTTCACTTTCTCAAACTTTAACTTTAACTAAAATTATTTTTTGACAAAATAACTTAACTATAACTAAAATTAGTTCAAAAATTTTTAAGTAAAAAGGTCATACTGTAAGTCTCTATCAAAACCTTAACCTTAGTGTAAGTTCAATATAAATCATAACATACCTGTATGAATACCAATACGCAGTTGTAGTATTTGTTCGGGTCTATGCCTTATTCTGAATGTATTGACAGATTGTAATAGTTCTAAAGCCATTGATGCAATTTCTCCTGAGTGCAGATCACCGTTTCTAATGGGTAGACCGCTGACCACCATATAGGCGTCTCCTATTGTTTCAACTTTGTAGACATCATAATTACGAATAATTGAATCAAACAAAGTGTACAAATCATTCAAAAAGGTGACGACTTCCATAGGAGTACTTGAGGCAGACATTTGAGTGAAGCCCACAATATCACTGAAAAATATGGTGACGGCATCAAAAGATTCGGGAATAACGAACTCTCCTCTCATTAGTTGAGCCGCAACTGAGCTCGGAAGCATGCGATCAAGTAATGCTTCGGTTTTCTTTTTCTCTTCAACTAATTGTGCTGTTCTTTCCTCTACTATTTCTTCTAAATTATTGGCGTATTTCTCCATCATTGCCATTATGTTATCCATAATATTAGACTTAAGTCCTTGTCTTAATTTTTTAAGTTTTGATCTGATAGCTCTGAAATCAGGTCTGTTCTCTGGCACTTCACTCCAACACTCTTGCATTGTCTGCACCACATAATTCTGACACTGAAGTAAACTGATATCAGGCCTGAAAGGTTCCCTATCATCAAAAAAAGTTTCTTTTACTCTCTGTATGATCTCTTTGGAAGTGATGCCGTCGTCTGCATTAATCCCAAACGGACCCTCTCTGGCAATTATTTCATGCAATATAATAGCGAACGCATACACATCTCCCTTTTGATTGCCACCAACTGAACAATTTCTTAGCAGTTCAGGTGCTTTCCATAAAAGATTTCTATAGTAATTGTAACCAACACTCGAATCTGTTTCGGCGTTCGCTCTTAATTGATGTAAACCAAAGTCAGTAATTTGTAAAACCCATCGACTGGTCACTACACAGTTGGATGACTTAAGATTCCCGTGACATTTGATGTCACTATCATGAAGAAAAGTCATGCCAGATATGAGATCAAAGACTAATGAAGCGATGAACATGCCGTCTAGTTTCAGATCATCGTTTTCTAAAATGTCGTGAAGACTTCCTTTGGCACAATATTCACTGACTATAAATATAGAACTGGGCTCAATATAAGCACCAATGAATGGGTTGATGTTGTCGTGATGTATCTCTTTCATGAGTTTCATTTCTTTCTTCACTTTACGCGAAATGTCGAAGTTTTTCTTATGAAATTTAAGTTGTTTGACAGCAACAATAGCTCCCTTATAAGTAGCTGTTGTGGTGAATATTTGCGAATGAAATCTAGATTCTACTGATGCCTGACTAGCAATACTCATCTTACTGGAAGTCATTTGTAGATTTCCCGCATAGAACTGTATATCACGCAAATTGATTTTCCAAAGAAGACCAGCAATTTCTTGTTCGTATTTCCAATTACGATAAGTTACAGCTGCGATAATTGAAACCATAACGAACAAACCGCCCAAAACGCCTGCTATTATTTCTCTTTTATTGTCTTTCGTTTCTCTACAACCACTGCCATCGAAACCACACGGAGGCTCAACTAATGGTGGATTACCACTGACCCAATTTATATAACCTTCCAGTTTAAATACTGTTTTATTAATGGCTTCTTCGTATTCAAAGTTGCCTACCGGTAGCATAACGTGTGATGGCCTTTGAGAGCCATTCATTCCCTTGAACACAATATTATCAGGCGTTGGCATTTTTGCCAATACAGTGTAGTTGCCTTCAACGTCGCCATTCTCATCAATGTTCATCCAAGCGCCCGTCACACTCAGGTAACGCTTTCTCTCTATTATTTTACGAATTATTTCCTTTCCATCGTATTCAGTCAGTCCTTCTCTCAATACGTGAGACAACGCTTCGCTATAGAGTATTACTGAATCGTATAAATATGAAGCATAAATAGTGATATGACGTTTCCATTTTATGTCTTTCACTGGATCTCGAGGATCAACTAAATTGAATGGTGGCTTTGCATTATATTCGCGCACTTTTTCTTCGAAATCTGAGTAATCGTCTCTTTTTGGAGGACTGGGAACTATGACAAGCAGAGACTGAGAGGACTCTATTAAGGCTCTCTTTTCATCCTGACTTATATCACTTCTAGTGTTGATATACTTATAGGATTGTGAAATCAAATACTCTTCTTCGAGATCAACATAGATAACGATATATTCTCCTTTTTCAAGTAAACCGCGCATTCTTAAGACAAGCATCATTCGGTGCAAATCACTCGTTTTACCCAGAAATACATACACACGGGTTCCTTTATATGTTTCTTCCACTATACTTAAGAAAGCACTTCTGCAGCACGGCTTACCTAAAATACAACATTCGTAATAATTTTCAAACTTTTGTTCGCTATTTATAGTGAACTCTTGAGCAAGTGCTTGATTTGTAAGACTTTTCACAACTGTTTGATATTGTGGTGTATTTTCCCAAATAATTGAAAACTTTTTCCACTGATAGTATGAAAGTAGAGCTATCACAGAACGTACTACTTGTGTGTCTGGAGGATGAGTTCGAGCAAATGTTGAATAAAAGTCTTTTCTCGAGACTTTAGAATCAGCGCATTTGTACGAAACCATCGGGAGATTGAGACTGGAGGCTATGGTTGCCTCGACTTCACAAGAGTCTTCAGGACCAAAGAACGCAATCACGCCTTTTCTCCATTGGTCTAATAGAGCGGCAGTTCCAATGAGAGTGGAACCACTTGTATCGTTGAACAATAATTCCAATTGTCTGCCTCCAAGTATTGATGAGTTTGAGTTAACTTTATTGATTGCATAAGTGATCGCACCCGATATGACTATGCCCTGACGCTGAACGTTAGTTCGGCCCAATATATTAGTTAAATATCCTATTTTTATCGTTTTGTTTCTAAGTAATGTGCGATCAGTTAAACTTTCATTGTTTGTTTGTACTCTTTGTGCTCTCGACGATAAAGTGGTTATTCTCGAAGGTAGTTCAGTAGTAAACGTCTGGCTTTCAGTTGATCCTGAAGATCCTGAAAAGTCACGTCCAAAAACAATTATCGCTGTATTAGTTAATACCAATATAGTGACTATCAATCCAATTCTCATTAGTGATGCCCAGTGTTTATTGTTGAACATTTCGATATACTCTTAATTTTTGAGTCTTAGAGAAATGCAATTCATACCAATGCATTTCCACATCTCACCAATCAGTTTATCACTTGAACCGATTGGTAAAGTATTGGAATAATAAAAAATAAACTTTATCAACAAATCCAATAAAGTGTGTGCAACAGAATTGATGAATAAATTGAAATGTACTGGTGTAGAAAAGTTTGATCATTACATTCATGTTTCACTTGCTTTGCTCGAAATCAGATTTAATTTCTCGATAAATCTGTCACAAAAATAGTTTAGAAAGACTTTAAAGCAATGATAACTTTGGTTAAACAGTTTTGTAATTAACACAAGCGTTCTCTTGAAGCTCTAAAAATATTTTTCTCTATTTATCGCTGGCATTGGTATCAAAATTGTATTATACACTATAGGAGAGTGGATATCAAAGTTCATTGAGTTTTAGATATTGACGATTATGCATTTGCTCTCAATCTTAATAAAGACTTTCGTTGTTTGAACAAAACTTTACGAAGCGTTCAAACTTAGGTTTTGTACTAATGACGAAAAAACAATAAAAAATTATTAATTCATAGAATTCATTCATTCATTCATTTTTGAATAAACTTTAAGTTTGACATTCAGTTAAGACTTATAAAAGATTCATTAGTTGTTTGTAGGAAATGGTACAGAAAAGCCTATTAATGGAAAACTCAATAATCCATAGTTAGTAGTATTTTGGCAGAGAATCGAGCGATTAATTATACTTTATTTTCCGCTGTGTTAAAAATAAACTCGTTTATGAATTTGATAGTGAATATGCAAGAAATGCCTAATTTATGAAAATATCTTTATTTTTACCTTTATTTCAAGGTAATAGTGCATACAGACTAGTATACAAACTAGTATTACATACAGTATTAGTTTGGCTTAATTTCTAATATATATACTTTGATCACACTTTGATCACTTGAAAACATTTAGCATTTCAAGTCAATAACATATATACAGCAAATATGATCTAATCATTAAGCACTTATTTACCATAGTTTTGTTGCACTAATATTTTTCTACTTTACGACTTGAGATAAAATTGTTAAAAACCATTACGAGTATTAGTTAACGATTGATATAAAACAAACATAAACCACATCTATAGCAGTGCAATAAATAAAAACTAAAAAACCCGTAAAAAATATAAACAGGTCTATTACCTTGTCATGGGCTTCACTTTTACTTTTGCGTTTCAGTCACTTTCCCAACACTTTCCCAACACTTGTGAACAACAATTTACTAGAGTCAGAACAGAATCCGAATAATATCATATGAAACACTTTTTGTTGGAATGGATGGCTTGAAATAACTTTTTACTTAGAGTTAAAATTAGGACAGTTGTGAAAATCATAAAACAAGAAGAGAGGCCAAGGTCTGTACGCTATAATTGCCTCCACTTTAAAGTTTGTTTAGGAGTATCAGCAAAACGGTTTTATATTGACTGCTGCTGCAGATGATGATGCAGGCTATGCAGGCTATGCAGCCTATGCAGCCTATGAAAGGGGATGTACGACTTGAGTTACGTACCCAAATGTTTCCGAGCTTTAAACGCCAAAACGTCCTAAACTACACACATGTGAGAGAGGAGTGAACACTAAAGCCTTACTACTTTTTTGCTACCATTCTATAGCATGTATGCGATACAAATGCAACAAGTTTTGAAAGTCTCTGCTTTCGCATTAATATATACTCATGAGTATACAGTACTCACTATATTGTAAGTTCCTGTGCAATGAAGGGAAGATCTGACGAACAATTTGTTAGTAACAGTTAGAGACCAATGCTATGGCAAAAACATGTCAGGGAATCGAGATATATAGTAATGAACTGATACTAGTTTTGCGACTTTTCTCTGACATTCGCTCATAAATACACTAAATCTGTTTATCATTCACTTTTGAACCAATTTAACGTCTAAACAATATCATTATATCATATCTTAAATATTGCTTTAAAGAAAACAAATTTAAGATTACTTTAATTACTTAATGAAGCCATGGATTTGATAAAAAGTCAATTAATTATCGAATTCAAAACTTTTTGAACTTCAGTCGGTTTCAAACTTTATATTTGAATTCAGTCCTAATAAATGTTGAGATAAGATTTTCTGATCAAAGCTAAACCTAAGAAGCAAATGGTATCTCATAATCAAATTGAAAGTTAGAGATAACATTTGAGAACCGGAAGAGAAGTAGTTCTAAGCAGTCATCAGTTATCAGTTTTGATAAAACGTTCTCAAAAACTTTGAACGAAGTTTAGCTTAAAAGCAGAATTTGACTGACGTTAAAATGAATGCAAATATTTAAATATTTTTGCTTATCATAAGCTTTTACACAATTGTTTTCATATAATAATAAACCAATTGCTTAACCAATTCATTAGAGTGAAACATAATGTGAGATATTGAGTGAGGATACCCCCAAAGCCTCATAAATCTCATAGTGGGTCTCACACTGGGTCTCATATGTGGTGTGTAACTCAAAAAGAGCACTTTTCAATTATATAGAGAATTGAAAAGTGCTCTTTTTGAGTTACACACCACATATACAGTATTAGATTGAATTTGAATAGAAGTAGATTTACAGTTAAAAGCGTGTCAACTAAGAGGAGCCACAGTCTCACTCTATGACTGCCTCTCATTACACCTGCAATTGAAGCGATTTAATAATGAGATATTCCCAGGAATTGAGGCAAACAATGAATAGCCTGTATTAGTAATAGTGAGTAATAGTTGTTATACTCGTCCGCATCTTATATCAAATGAATGAATTGCATCAAATCTCGTTACAAAGCAATACAATTTCCGTTTAATGAAGCCTTAGGTTGAGGTTTACCTGTAGTTCAGTATAACTCAGTCTAACAGCAGAACCAATAAAAGGCTGGCATTTGTCGTCATCTGTTATGATAGGAATTGAGTTAACACTCATTCAAAGATTGTGTAATTCGTGGCGTTTTGTCTATTATGTTGACTATTAGTTAAATGTTAATAAGTCTTATATTTATATTTATATTAATATTTATTAATAGCAATCAAAATGTTTTATCAATTGTTTTGACACTTCTTTCAGTTCATATCAAAACCAAATGTAAGTTCATTTCATTTTTGTTTCCCTTTAATAAGAGCTTAACTTAATTCAGTTTTATTGCATAACATTTCAGTCTTACGTATATTATAATGAATTTTAATTTTTATTATATTTAATACAATCGATTCAGTGCTTGAAAAACAGTTCTCTCTGTCTACTAATTAATGCATTTATTGATTATTGCA
This sequence comes from Nanhermannia nana, assembly GCA_033996565.1. Classification (NCBI taxonomy): domain Eukaryota; kingdom Metazoa; phylum Arthropoda; class Arachnida; order Sarcoptiformes; family Nanhermanniidae; genus Nanhermannia; species Nanhermannia nana. The sequence continues at coordinate 22,103 of JAUJYT010000102.1, forward strand.
ATCAAAATATGATTCACTTTACTATTGATTAATAGTTATTAAGTTTTATATGAGATTAATATCAAAATAACTTATGACTCAAAACAAACTCTAATGCATTGTATTGTATGGTATAATATGAAAGGATATTAAAGGTATTAAAGTATTACTCATTGTTTTGTGAGCCTTGAGTTCATTTTATCTTATAAAAGAAGTTATAAATTAATAACAGATATCATTATTTTAAATATAATCAGCATTAAGTTGTGATTCAGTTAATTAATCAAATCATTTGTTTCATTGCATTCAATCATTTACACCTTTGCATAGTATTCATGTCACACATATTCTGCTCTTTAATAATAGTATAGCTTTAGAGGCCATTCAGGTTCTCGACTATTTATAAGACATTTCCTTCCATTAGAACTGTTTTGAGTATGTTTTTTGTCATAATTATTATAAGTGTTTGATTCAAAACAATTTACTTTTTCTATTGAACTCTAAGTTGTATTCAAATGAATGAGTCTTTAATTAGAGGTTAAGTTGTGTTTGTGTTTGTTTAGTCATAAAAAATATAAATATTATTGATTTCATTGATTGGTTCTCAATAAATGACATTCAATTTAATCTTAAAGTGATTATCATATAAGACATACATTAATGCAAATTAACTCTCTATGTATTTGATTTGAATGCATTTCAATGTTTACATGCGATCCAATCCATTAAATATGCTTTAATTCAATTGATGTTAAACAACATTTAAACAACTATTTAAACAATTATTTATGAGACCCATAAAAGTGATCAAATGTGTTGAGCTCTCTATTGAATAAAGTTTTGGTTAATAAAGTAATTCAAAGCATAAGATAATAAAAGCGCAACCTTTTTGTGGACCAGAGAGAGACCCAAATGACCCAAATGTGCATTACTTAAGAATACCGGTAATAATAACTCTGAAATATGTTTCAAATAATTGAAAATATATATAATTTAATGGTTTTATGCATTTTAGTCCAATTTGAAAGTTTGTGATCATTTAGACTCATATTATTGAAAACAACTTTAATTAAATTCATAGAAATCACTTGTTTTTAAGTTAATTCAAATATTTGAAACACTTTGAAACTGTTTGGTTTCCGCCAATCCTTGAATTATACTATAAAGTAGTGACTCATTGAGTGAGTCATTCATTAATATTTTAATTGCTTTTAATTACTTTATTATTTATAAAGCATTTAATTAAATGTAAATGTGATGAATGCATATAAATCGAAACGAATGCATATCAAGCCTTGATATGAATGACTTGATATGTCATTACCAGAAGTGAATATTATAAGTTAAGAACCTTTTTGAACATCAATTTTCTAGTTTTGCTGACAAAAAAAGTTGTGTTAAAAATATCCGAAAACTTGACCCCTTTTGACGGCAAAGAAGGCCAAACAGTTTTTCTTTTGTTTAAAGCTTCAAAATAATAATTAATTAAAGCGTTCAATGCGTTCAATGATGTCTAGAGTTGGATCAAAATGATGGTAAACATCACAAAAAATTAAAAATACGATAAGATTAGTAGAAGTGTCACAAAACAGCTGCTTTTCTATCGTAAGCGTAAAGCTTAACATTTCTGACAATAGCTTTGTTTTTGATATAATATAACTATTTTTGTAAACTTATATTCAACACCATATTTCATATATTGTTATATTATATTAATAATAATCACAGCAATAGATCAGTCGCTGAAATACCCGTTTTTAATGCTTTTGATGCTAAAGAGTTATAGTAATGCTATTATTTGATGCATAAAGGCATGAATTATGAAACCAGACATAAGTATTACATAACAGACTGATTTTAATAAGTTCTATGTAACTCACATTGAAATAGAGTTGTGCTCTACTTCTACTTTTGGACAAATTAACATAATTTCCTATTGTATTAAAAATAATTTAAGAATTGCTTCTATTATTTTAATGGCATTGGATTTTTATATTAATTTTTAATATAAAAGTTATTTTTAATACAATAATAAGGCTGACCCTAACCCACACTTTTACCATTGAAGTAGTTGTCACTCACTGTGCAGTTACTATCCATTTAGTTTACATTAATAACAGACTAATAGAGAGAACTCCACCCAAAACCTACTACCGAAAGGTGAATAACAGTTAATTGTATTGCATGTCATTCTTAATTTTCCTTCTGTTGAGATCAGTTGTAATTTTAATTTAATGCAAATTCATGTTTGAACGGAAAAGTTTTGTGAAAACAATTATTATCTGAATGAGGTATCGATTATTGAATTGATAAAAAGTTTCATTCTTTCATAAAGTTGTTGTTATAGTTATTTAGTGCATAAAACGCTAATTTATAACAAAGATTGAAAACAATGTTGAGTTCAGCTGCAAGTGTTAAGCTATCGCTACTCAGACAGGTCTCAATAAGCTCTGGCAGGTAATAGATTTGTTTAAGAAATAATAATTGTGTTTATCTAAGCGACTATTTTACTACAGACATATTGACAACTCTTAAGATTGATTATATTGACAGAAATATTGTCGCAAATAACGAATGTTAATAATAAGTATTATAATAGAGTCAGTTAAGTGTTTGGTGTGAGTCCTGCGCATATCATATAATCTTTGCTGATCCTAAACATCAACAGTCAAATAGCATGCGGTTGTGTCGACTGACGAAGATATATATTCTATATATATATATATATATATATATATATATATAGCGATTACCTATACATAAGTCCAGTCTTTTATAGACTGCGGCAATCGATATGTGCCTAACTCTCTATTTTCATTTTCTTCACCTTAAAACCTATTCTTAAAGAAATCTCGAGCTTTTCAATTGTTCTTTTCCTTCATCTCAATGTCATTGCTCTTAATTTAGTGTATTTTCATGACAAGTAAAAGCCATAATTGTTTATTATGATGGTTCACATCCTTTGACTTTGTCTGGTGTTCACCTAATTGCTGTTTAGGTGTATCTAAACATAGAATAATTTAATAGAGAATTATTTTCAGCCCATTTCTCATACAATCTTATGGTATTCCTTATTAAGTAATATCATACCAGTACTGTATGTAAGTTAATATGTTTAGCTCTAAGCTATTTTATAACTCGTTTTTGAATTTAAAAAAACTACATTTATGTTGAAATAATTTTTCCAAAAAGTAACGATTTTATGTTGACATTTGAGTTATTAGTAACAAATTGTTCCAAATATTATTTCAAGTGTGTGATGAATAAGTATTTAACAAAACTTGAGTTAGACTGCTTTCAATGTAGAGCCACTCCTATGGTTACCATTAAGGCATACCATTTGCAAAAAAAATCATTAGTTATCATAATTTAATTGAATAGGTGTTCAACAAATATTTATACACTGTATGACATTCTCTCAACTCATACAAGCTTTTTATGTCAATATTGAGTCAGAACTTTCGACCTCATATTCTCATCGTTTCTGGCATTCCATCTGTTTGTCGAGTTTTTTGTTTGTCTTCATTATTAGTATATTTAGAAAAATTTTTTGAAATATATTCCGATTAATTATATGTTTTTGGGTCTGTTTAATGGATTCTTTAATAATTAGTCTCTTATGAGTTCTAACTTATGGTCCATTGAATAGGTTGGTGCGCATCAGTTCCAACCCATAATTAACAGTAAATGATGCCAAACATATAGAAATTATTTAGATATGTATCTTATCTTAAAGCCTTATTTAAGTATTCATTATAATTGGTTTAATCTTTAGAGAGATTAACCGTTGAGATATAATATCAATGATTAACCTAAAATATTGTTTCATATTATTATTGTTTTTATTAATATAGAGATGGAAATGGAATAAATTCATTATCAGCTCAAAACAACCCATTATTTTACGCGTTTGACAATCCATTGAATGGGAAAACAGGCTTTTATGCCATTGATATAATGTCTGGACAACGAAAATCAATAACAAATGAATCAATTATTCCTAACAATGGAGTACAGAAACAAAATTGCACTGAAGAAGAATTGCAATTATTAGCACGACTTGAAGAACAGAATCGGTAAATAATACATTTGTGATAATTGTTTAATAATAGGGGTTAAGTAATCACGCATTTGGACTAATAATAGCTGATTAACTCCATTAACTCAATAGAGGCTCAATTAAACTATTTGCAGCTTTTTATTATATAAAAATAAATACATTGTATTTGTATTTTCATTTGTAGCCATTAATTGTATTGTTTAGTATTTTCGTTTCCGAGTTTAATACACTTTATGCAAAAAACGAATGCCAAGTGTTAACGAATGTCACCAAATGTTTCTTCCGGGGCTATAATACTAGTTAACTAAACTATTTGGAGTCACTCATGCGTAATACCAGTCGCCTGAATGCGGGCGAAGTCGCACTTTTCTAGAAATAATAGTTCATTGTTATTGAATAGTGTTTTATAACTTGAAATCCATATAAACAAATGAAATTATTTTGATTCACAGGTTGATTGAGACCGATGTCAAATCATTAAACTCGTTGCAATCGAATTCAGGTCATTCGCGTCGCTCATCTGACACCAGCCAAATATCGGACTGTGTCTCACAAATGAATTCTGAAAGTAATGATCAGGAGTTGACTAATGGAAGAGACGTTTGGCAATTATGGGGACAACTAATTAATGACTGGAATAATCAGTACAAAAAGAAAACTGCAATACAGGTATTCTTTCAAACCAATATGTTTTATGATATTAATTGGTTAGCATTTGATTAATAAAAGAACACTTACTTGTGTAGGAATTAGTCCGTAAAGGAATTCCACATCATTTGCGAGGAATGGTTTGGCAACTGTTATGCAACGCTCAGAACTGTTCCGTCCGCGAACAATATTCCGAATATTTGCGTCAATCGTCTCCGTGTGAAAAAGTAATAAAAAGAGATATCGCACGCACTTATCCGGAGCACGACTTTTTCAAAGAAAAGGGAAGTCCAGGACAAGAAGGACTGTTCAATGTTATGAAAGCATATTCAATATTTGATAGTGAAGTGGGTTATTGTCAGGGCAGTGCCTTTTTGGTTGGGGTCTTACTTCTCAATATGCCTGAAGAAGATGCTTTCGCTGTCTTTCTATGTCTAATGCAAGACTACAGGCTCAGAGAGATGTATAAACCAACTATGGCTGAACTCGGATTATGTATTTATCAGCTTGAATGCATGGTTCAGGTATTAGTACTTCCACATTATTTTGTTTAATAAGTCTCTAATGTATTGAAAGAATCTTCGATGAAATAGATTTGTTGCCAAAGTTTTTTCGATAACAGATTGTTTCCAAGTTTCACATCAAACGTGTTTGACTTGTATTTGTAATTTTGCATTTCTATTAATAGGAGCTCTTGCCTGAGCTGTTTATGCACTTTCAATCCCAGAACTATCACACCTCAATGTATGCTTCCTCTTGGTTCCTAACTTTGTTCACTTCTTGTCTACCGCTTCATTTGGCATATCGTGTTATGGATCTCTTCCTATCAGAAGGGATTGAAATGATATTTAGATTATCGATTGCTATTTTATTATTATGTAAAGAAGACTTACTTAAGCTTGATATGGAAGGATTGTTGCGCTATTTTCAAAAAGAAATGCCTGCTAAGTGCGAAACAGATCCCGACTATTTGGTTACTCTTTCGATTCAAGTAAAATATGACCAAAAAAAGATGAAAAAGTAATTACAGTATAATAACTATGCGATAGATTATAACCATTTGTACTCATATTGAGTTTTGTTTGTATCATTAGATTAGCCAAAGATTATTCTTCAATCAAAGCTAAAGAACAGGAAGAATTAGTAGAATTGAGGGTAAATTAAAACAAGAATTGAGTTAATTTCAAATTTTAATAAATTATTGCTATAAAACAGAGATTAAGAACAGAGAATCGATTGCTTCGGCAACGAATCGAAAACTTGGAGCACGAAAGCGCTGAATTGGCTGACAAACTAATTCAGGGACAAGTCAGTAGAGCTCAAGAAGCAGAGGACAACTTTGTAATAAAGCGGGAATTGGCAGCTCTTAAGCAACAAGAACTGGAACAAAAAAGTGAACTCGAAAAAGCATATCATACTATCACTGAATTAAAAGAAACAAATAGTATTAATTCATCGCTTGAATCACAAGAAACTCAACAGTTAATCGAGTCTTTACAGGAAGAACTAATTGCTGTTAAATTAAGAGAAGCTGAAAATAGTGAAGAAATGAAGACTTTGAGAGAGAGAATCAATGAATTGGAAGAAATGAATAATCGTCTTCGAGAACTACCACCAGATCATGCAGTGGCACAACTTCAAGAAGAGTTGATTGCCGTTAAGCTACGCGAAGCTGAGGCCAACTTAAGCATGAAAGAACTGCGACATAAAATAACAGATCTTCAGCACATGTGGAGCGAACACATGTCCACATCTCACGGCAGCAATGATTCGTCTCAACACAACTCTCAACCCAATAGTCTCGAAAGCAATAACACTTCAACGCAATCATCACTTTCTGTCACTTCGAGTCCACTCAAAATGCTTGGAAATGCTGTTAAACGAACTGATTATTCGGGAGAAATAAATAAACTTAAACAAGAGTTGATGAGCGCTAAGCTTAGAGAAGCTGAAGCAGTGGCAGAACTCAAAGAATTAAGACAAAAGGTTATGGAATTAGAGACACAAAATCAGGTCAGTATTAATCAGATCAGAAGACAAGCCGACGAAAACAATAAACTAAAAGATTCTTATGAAGAACTTTCTGAGAAAGAGAGAGAAATACTAAGTACACTCAATCAGGAAAAGCGAAAGTATTCGGACTTAGACTTTCAGATGAAAGAGGAACAGATGATGAAAAGAATTAAAGAACTCGAACAAACACAGATCGTCGCAGAGCTCAAACATAAAATTTCATCACTTGAGGCCAAAGTCAGTCAATTGCAGTCAATATTAATAATTGTTAAACTTTTTATTCATTGAATTATAACTTATTTTACAGATCGAAGAATTAGTTACGATTACAAAACTTAAGCAAAGCGGTAGTGAACCAGAAAGCGCTCTCGAACTTCAAGACCGAATGGCTGAACTGCAATCAGAAATGTTTAGACTCGAGGTAACCAATAGAAAGTTGAGTTCTATGCAGAACGGAGGCGGAGATGGTCTCAATCCTATCAAAAGATTTTCTCAAAGTTTCACAACAAATGGTGAATAAAATCATTAGATTAGTGTTATTTGACTTTATTTGTAAGGAAACCGTTTGGAATTCCGGTGAATCGACTAATTTTGTTATCTGTTTACTAATAATGAGTGTCACAAACAATGTTAATAATATTGAATCTGTTGAATATCATTTGTTGGAAGTGATTATAACTTATAGATAATGAGACTGTGATAGCCCTATGTTTACAAATACTCATATTAGGGGCAAATGATTTTGATAATGTGTTCGACGAACACATGCATCTAAGCTGTGCTCAGATGTCTGTTGGTTTGATGTTATTTACAATCAGTCAACAATTTATAAATTGATTTTATTAGAAGCTATTTTATGCACATATAATGATTATATGGATTATAGATTTAATAATTTAGAGTTAATATTGTATACATTTTGATAAATTTTGTTTCATTTTTATTTTGACTGAACAAATATATGCATAATTATTATATAACTTATTTAAATAAAGTTTTTTCATTTTATTCTTTTCTTAAATTTGTATTCGATTCTCATCTTAAGAATACATTTCTATTAATTTTTGTAAACTCTATCATATATAGGGTGATCACATGTCCTGCATCGGCATAAAAATTTTGTGGTCACCCTAATCATATATGATATGTGTGGCACCCAAATAAAATTTTCCCCATAGAATTCTATTATAGAAAAATAAAAATTTTAAAATGCGCATTTTTTGAACTAGTTCCTTACCCAGCTAGGGGCAAAGGGAAGCACTTCTAGATATTTAAGTGTAGGTCTTTTGTGGTTTAAAAAATTTTCTAAAAATTACAGTAACTGTCTTAGACCCCCTTCAGCCCAAAATTTCTGTTAACGGCCCTGTTTTGAATTAATCATTTCTACATATGAAACTATCGTTAATTGATTCTTTACAAATAGAAAATTATTCATAATCAGGGTTCGCCAAGGGGGATGTTGGAGGGGGGATCCACCCCCTGGAAAGTTAGAAAACTGGACCCCAGAAGATTTTACAGATCCGCCAAAAAATGTCTATCAAATCCGATGAGTTTACACCCCCCACCCCCCTAGAATTTCAAAATTTTTCAGACTTACACTCCCCCTGACGCGAAGGGGTCTGGCGAACCCTGTTCATAATTATCTGAACTTGAGTGTGACCAACAGGTAAAGTATAGCACAATAAAATATTTATATTTCGATAATTTATTAATATTTATTACAAATTCGGTGATTACTTTTATTACTTCGCAACTTATGTTAACTTTAAAAAACATTCAAAATTATTATTTTTTAAAATTAACAAAAGATGTGGTGCTTGAATTGGATCCAGTCTATAAACAAATGTGATTCACACTATCCTAATCTGGCATAAACCGCTTTAATACCTTTAACCACTTTAAGTCGAAAAAGCGGTATATAAATGAATAATCACAGCCTATAAACAAAACCACGTATTTCACGATCATAGTAGAGGTCGGTATCGAGATTTCCTCGAGACTCGATCGAGTTCGGTTGCCAGACGCCAAGGTTTGGCCTGGATTGTGCAGGTTTTGACCTCTTAGTTCAGGCAGAAGTTTTTAATATAACCTGTATAATGGAAGTCCAGGTTTTTGAGCAAAATTGTCAAAAGTTTATGAATATTTTAAAAAGTTTTTTTTCTATACCAAAATGTAAAATTGTTTG
>JAUJYT010000103.1:0-30984 GCA_033996565.1 Nanhermannia nana
TCTATTTTAAGCATATATTTCTATATTGATAGAACCCATTGAGCCTCTATTTTGGGAATTTCTAAATAGAGTGACTCCCAAAATGTCAAAAATAAGTTCAGAATGCATTGGGATATTACAGTATACTCATAGATACAACTCTAGAATTGGATCCATTGATAAAATACAATACAATAAAATACATATATAAATAATTCACAATGCAATGCAATCTATTAGACTACTAAATGATTACAATAATTATAAAATAAAACCAGTAATTTATGTTGTTTTTAAGTAGATATTTGTTTTAAAAATTCTATAAACAGTTATTAATAAGATGTTGCAATTGCCTCAACTCAATTATATTTCCGGTCCTTATATACATAAAAAAAAGCAGCAGAAAAAATAAAATAAAAAGATGCCAAACATCAACAAGAAAAGATGCGTTACTATAATGCTATAGATTTTATACAATACAACCTATTTTTTGAACTTTTTGATTAAATTCTAGTGATTTCTTTAAAAAGCTGCAAATAATTTTCCCCTTGATTTCAATTATTTTATCAAATTCAGAAACAAATTAATATGTATTCAATAAATTAATAATATTGTATAACAAAATTTTAATTATTTCTTGAGTAAAAATACTAAAAATTTTGGAATTTAATCAAATTTCAAAGAAAATGATACAAAAAATTTTTCTTCTTGTAATGTCCAGTCAATGATCACTACAAAGTATAGCTATATGGTGCACAAGAATTCTGATTTAATTGAATGGTTTTATAAGAGATTATTAATCGATAGCACGAAAAAAACTGAGAGTCTTTTTTAAAATAACTTTTTGAATTAATTAAAATAAAATTTTAATAATTTGTTCGACTAATTGAAAATTTATGTTTAATTAAAGCAAATCTCTAACAAAATGATTTGTATACTAATATTTATATGAGAACAAATTCCTAAATCAGGATAACATTCCATTTAAAATTAATTGGCAGACTTCTTGAGCTCTCTCGTAAGGGTTCTACGAGCTCTACAGCACAGTAAAGCGGTAGTGGTGTCAATACTTTATGCACCACAACAGTAAGTTATATATTAATAGAAGAATTATCTTTGCATACAATTTTAGATATTTGTTTGTTAAACAAATTCTCTATCATTTATTAGGGCATTAGTTATGATGCGTTGAAAATGCGATGTAAAGTCATTACATGACACAGTTGATAAATTGAAACTCTTTAGTCTTAGGAAACTTTCTTTAACAACTAAATTATAACCCAAATTCAGTAAAAGTTTTGTGACAGTTATAGAAAGTTTATTCAAAGAGTATTAATAAGGAAAACGTGTGAAAATGTTGGAATTTATGTTTGAATGCAGTCAAACTATTAGCTCCAGAAGAATATTTATAAACCGAATACAGAATATTCTCGTTTTAAAAAAATCTTTTGGTAAATTGCTGTCAAAAATATAAAAAATTTTATTGTGTGCGGACTTTTGGCATCTAATATATACTGTGTATATAATTAATAGCATTTGTCAAAATGAAAAATACGAGCTCAACAAATCAAAAACAATTTCTTATTTTTTGATCATTTTTTTCATATTATTCATGATTTTTATTTTTTCATCCATTAAACTGACGTTTATCAGTACTTATTGAGACTATTTGTTGCCCACATTAAGTTTAAGTGCAATTTCTGTCATAAGACGTGACCTCAAAAAATCAAGAACCTGACTAATACCCGGTATATTTAGCATATTTTTCGGTTATGTAACCAGAAAGATGTAAAATTTTAGATTACAAAATTATTTCTTACTATTTATTTAAGATTTAAATTTCAGTGATATATAGTTAGTTAACTTTTTAAGTTTTTAAACTAATTAAGTTTTTGTTAAGAAGCGAAAAATACATTCAAAATACTTTTCCAGAACTTATAAGTGATAACTTAGAACTTATAACTTATAACTTTATATACCGTAGTTTTGGCCACTTTTTTAGGCAAAATTTTCTGTGACCCCTATAAAAAGTTATGCTCAACGCTTGAGCATTAAGTCTTAGAACACAAATTTTAATTTTAGCAATTCTGGTACAGTGTCTGATACAATAGAAGATATGATAATTTTTTACAAAATATAAACTTTTATACAAAAATTTATTATTTGTTTATTTTAAAAAAATTTAGAAATAGAATCGCAAAGAGCTTAAAATAAACAAATTTTGTGTTAAAAAACCTTTCAACTCATCAAATTTTCTAATTTGAATTTCTGTAAATGCCTCGAAAAACAGATCACCAAGTGTGTATTATACCCATATATATATTAAAATAAAATGTCCAATGTGATTTCTTTTAAATATTTGTTTAATTCTTTTAATTAATATTAGTTAAAGATGTACTTAAATCATATTTAACATTCAAAATATAAACGTTCATCAGCCAACTCCCTAATGAGAGAAGATCTCACTTAATTTTTCATTAAAATTCATTGAATTGCTATTCATTTAATAATTTGATATACAATTTGTTAATAATTTGATTAACAATAGTAACTCAAAAATTTGAATAACTCGAAAGATGTGTAAAACTAATGTTTTACATAGAACTTATTTAAATTTGCTAATTTTTCAATAAAAATTGCATTTAAATAGGATTTAAATTTTTAAAATTTCGACATATAAAACGGTCAGATCTTAAATACCAAAAATGCTTTTTATACAGTACAGTATATCTATTATTATGCAAATATATAAATTAAATTCAATGCTTTTCAGTAAGAAATCTATTTTTTAATGTGATATTTTTGACGCTTATGCCGGTCAGTCTTTTTACAATGATTTTTGGTTACCCTATAGCATGACAATAGGGTCAGAATATTTTTCAAATCGGTTGCGACCTTACCTTTAAAATTTAAATATATAATAAATTATAGTTTTGCTATTAAATAAAAGAAATTTATTTAATAACTTAAAGCTATTTAATGATATTTAGTATATATTTCCATAAAACTTTATTTTTTATGCGTAGAATCTATTTTCGTGAATATCGTCAAAGTTTTCTTTCAGTCCGAAAACATATTTTGCATATATTTTAAATCTGAGTTATTATAATACAGTTGTGTATGTCATTCATATATCAATATATAGTCAACTGTTCACTTTTTTGCTGCTCATAACAAAAAAATTAAAAAAAAATAATTTTTAAATAAATATTTATAATTTTAATTTTAATTTATTATTAATTAATGAAAATAAGAGCGAATGCATTACTTTTCTAATCATAAAAAGAGTCAACAAAATAAAAAAGTTTGAGCCAAAAAAGAATGCTCTCAAAGAAAGTCTAATAAACTTTTGAAAAGTTAACTCAATGTAAGAAAAGTGTATTAAACTCTAACTCTGCGCTCAGTCAGTCTGTGCTCTCTGTGAGCTGAACGTACTTTTTGTGTCAAAGGCCTGACTGAGTCTGCGTTTAGTGTAATATCAGTTCATTCGAGTGTTAGTTCGCTGTTCTCTCAGCAGTCATACAACAAGTCATACAAGTCTGTGAAGAGCATAGCATTGGAGTGTATGCTATGCATAGCTGTTCATAGAGCTGATAGAGTAGTGTTTCATAAAACATTTTTTGTTCTGATGGCCGACGCCTATGACAAGTGAAGTGACAATGACTTATAGAGATATATAGACAAAGATTAGTACATTTTATGCAAAACGGACAGAAATGGCAGAGAAAGTGGTCAAAGCGATGGTCTCTTTCGGCGATCACAGCAAACAAAGCTCTTCAAAAGGCATTGAAATGCGTTTTTGAGAGCAGTTGAGCCCCAATCAGTACAATCGTACAGTTCTTTGTGTTCGTCTATTCGTATCAGTGATGATGGCTGTGGTCGGACCCACTTGTCGGGCGAGTACAAGTCATTCTATGAATACAAACAGCAGACAACACAACCATCTGATGAGTATGTCTTCGAATCCCATCCAAACCAGTTCTCATCATAACCACAATCATAACCATAATCACAATCAACACAACGCTATTTTAGCCGCCGCTCAACCTTTCTATTCATCCAATAATTCGGTTAACATTCAGGACATACAACCCGACCGACCCATCGGTTACGGAGCTTTCGGTGTTGTCTGGTATGTGACCATTGATTATATGATTATCTGATTTGTCATTTGATTCCTATTGTAATGCGTTTAAAGTCTAAAGACTGAGCTCTCAGTTCTCTGTACTGTGTGTGCAGACACACATTGAGTGCATTGAGTGTGTGTTTGAACTGCACCTTAACTGCACTCAAACAGCAAACATTAGGCTCGAGTCGAGCCCTTATGTCTTTGTTTGAGTTGAGTCTCCACTAAAACTACATTCCCTTTAATGAACTTTATATCCTATCACTATATCATTGCTTTTGTTGGCTTTTCTCATATCTTAATGAAACGCATCTTTTGTTCTCTACTTTTATAACTTTTTATCAATAATTTAAGTATTTCTTTGTTTTAGTTTTACTTACATTTTAGTTAACTTTTAGTTCACTTTTCATCTGTATTTGTGTTGAGCTCTGGTTTTAAACTCTTTTAAAGCCTATGTTTCGATATTTTAAACTTATTTTGTGCCAAATTTTTGTTTCTTTTTAGTTATACTTCAAGTTAGTGCTGAATTAGTTCTCAATTACTATTAGATAACAATCTCTTAAAATTAAAATCTATTTAAATATTGAAATAGTTTTAAATATTTCTTATTGGTTGACAAATAGGTAATTAATGATTAGGTCTGAAAACAATTAGATTCACAAATAATCCATTATATGAAAGGTGTCCTCGTTTTGCATTCTTTCTCAAAAGCGTTCCCATTAGAAAATCAAAGCTTTGCTTCAATTGAGATAAAAGTTAAATAATTTTCAAAAATGTTTCATAATATTATCGAAAATTATCAAAATTTTAAAAGTCATAAATTGCGTGTTCACTTGTATGACATTATTTGAGTTGAAACGTGTTTTAGGACAACACGTATTCCACTATTATTACGAATTAATATTGAAAATGATTTTTGTGTTCATTTGGTTTACTTTTTTGTTCTCTTTATTCATAATTGCGATTAAATCTGGTCTGTTGTGTGTGTTCTGGTCTTACTTGAAAACATGCTTTAAGAGCGTTGAAAAGCAGCCCAAAGTCCATGAAAATGCATCGACAAGTAGTACACTATCGAACACCTGCTTTTCAAGACACTGATCGCTCGTTAGGCTCGACTACACTATACTCTACTCTATTCCCACTTTTGTTCAGTTTGGGTCCAAACCAGTGGACATTCTTTGAGTTTAGGGCAGTCTTTGCAGTCAGTCTACAGGAAATGCATGAAATGCTTGTTCCAAACAATGGCTAATATGGGTTTCGCTAAAATTCTTTGTTATTCTCTTATTTATTCATTTTTGCTCAAAAACACCACAAAAATACACTTTTTCTACACTGTATTCGTTGTAAATCTTTCTTTACTGAACACAATTTTATAAGCGCTTAAAAGCAATTATTGTTTGCGACTAAATACATAATTAGTGTTTTCTTTGGGTTTGAATCAGAAACTTTACTCGCAATGAATGCTATGAATAAGATTTTCTTAATTCTATGACAAAAATGGTTTTAAGACATTTGAAGTGCTTTTCATTTAGTTCATGATTCATAGTAACTAATTTACAATTAGGGGCGGCTTACATGTACGTATGCTGTTTTGGTATATTTTCAGACCCCAACCCTCTTGTATGCTTTGGTATACCCCCTGAGAATTTTTGCGACACCTCTAAGAATTTTTCACAAAATATAATTGAAAATGTATTTTATTAATGATCAAACCAATCATTTAGATTTTCTATAATACAAATATGATTTGAATTATTTTAATTGACTTTTAATGTAATGAAATGTGGAATTGTATATCTCTCCCTTCCTCGACAGAGTACGTACTATGTGTACAGCTCTTTCGTATGGATTTTCTTTACAAAAGTCTCGAATTGTTGTCCTCATTTACAAACTATAATTAAATTGATAATTTGGCAAAAGCTGAGCGTTTAGATACTTAATTCATCATTATTTTAAATTTAAACGTAATTTATAATTCATGTGTTCTCTGCAGGCAATTAATCGTCACTTAGAGCTAAATATTTTTAATTTATGAACAATGAGTTGGTCTTTGACACGAAACGAAGCCTAAAGTCATATTTGTTTCATATTTGAGGCAAATTTTATTAAAAATTATTCAAAATCGATACGAATTAATATTTCATCTAAACTTTTATACAAC
Source organism: Nanhermannia nana (assembly GCA_033996565.1). Taxonomy (NCBI): domain Eukaryota; kingdom Metazoa; phylum Arthropoda; class Arachnida; order Sarcoptiformes; family Nanhermanniidae; genus Nanhermannia; species Nanhermannia nana. The sequence goes on from JAUJYT010000103.1 coordinate 6,267, forward strand.
TAATTGGTTTTTGTATCGTTTTTTTATGAATATATCCTTCAACACAAACATTAAACTTTTATCAAATGCTGTTCAAGAAGATTAAGATTCTATTTAAAAAAGAAATGTTAGACATTATTATTAATATAATTTTATAATAAGAATATTCTGTTATCACAATTTGAGGAAATGTTTATTAAGATAATCAATTAAACATTTAAAGAAGAGTTTAGTTATTAAACATTTTTCAGTTTATTTTTACAAATAATGAGAAGGAATTTGAAGCACTCGAAAAAGTTTTATTCTGTGATTAAAAACTTATTTTAACTTATTATTAAATATGTCCATAAAATGAATTGTTTAGCGTATTTTGATTACAACGAAAATTAAATTCCTTTTCCGTTAGTGTTTTCAAAATGAATTAAAATTTTATAAGTCAAACAGAAATCTATCTTGTTACATCAATTACTACTTAAGTTTCTATTTTATTATTATAATTATCGCCGACTCGACTATAATTATTTCTGACCAAAGTTTAACAGTCGTATAGTAAGACTGGAACTAATCTAAAAGCTGTGACTTATTTAATAGGTTAGGTCGAGATGCGGTCAACTCCTTAAGTGACAATTTTGTGGCACTCATTCTCATTATCTTAATTATGCTTTGATTTGACTGAAGACTCGTTCCTTCCTTAGACCTAATTTTGATCGAATTTCTGTAAAATACATATTTTCCAGTGTTAAGGAATAAGCATTTTTTAAATCTTGAAATTTAATAATCTATTTGATTAAAACCAAAACCTGAATCATTGACTGCGAATTTCAATTATCAGTATATAACAAGTCTAGAATGGAAAATAGCCGTTGGCTTTCAAATTTGTGTCTTAAGCCACTCATTCATTGAGCTTTCAATAATAGGATATAAAATTTTGGTCAATTAAACGATAATTAATTCTAAGTTTTGTCATAAAATATTTATATATTCGCTAAAAGTATCCGCAATTAATTGCCAGGACTTGTCTCGTGTGTCACAACATTTACGTGATATTTAGCTTTTTGTAAGTAAATAATTGATAAGTCAAATGTCGGACAAATACCACGAGGAAATTGTTTGATTTTTTTTTATAAATTACTTATTTCTCACTTTAATCCTAAGTATTATTGATTATCAGTTTCTCTTGTATTTTCTTAAGCCTTTAGTCAATTAAAATGGTTTACTCAATAAAATTGAAACATTTATTTATATTTATTGTTTGCTTCAATTTAATATTGAAATTCGTGTGAATATTGATTAAAATGAGTTCTGTTAATAAGCAGTTTGAAGTTGTTTCTGATTGACATTTGAATTACAATTAACAAACACTTAATTAAATGGTTTAAAATGGTTTAATATACCGGTAACAAAAATATAGGTTAATTTGTCATTAGTTTTCTTAATTTATTGCTTTTTACAAATGTGAGCATTAATTGCATTGCAGCCCACACTTTGAATTTGAAGTCAATATTAAATAATATTAAATAGTATTCAACAATAAATACTTAGTTTTGTAAAAATCCTCAAAATAGGAACAATCATTGCAAACTCTAAAGAAGATGTGTTTTTTCATTTATTTGTCTTTGTCTTTATCTTTGTCTTAATTATTGATTGTTAGGAAAAATTTAATAGTTTTAGTTGTTTCCAAACCATTAATTGTCTTCAGTTAAGACATTTGAACGCATTTCGATTTATTTAATTGTTTCGAATATATGGGTCAGTGATTAGTGCCAAAGCATGGGCTGTATCGCTTCCATCATAACATCATTTTATTACAAAAATGTATTGGGCTATAAGTAATTTTTTATGTAAATAAATTACAATTAATAAAAATTTATTGATTGGTAGAACAGGAAAATAATTTATTAAGGAATTCAAATGAGAAGCCTTTGAAAGTCTCATAAAATGCGTGTCATATTTGACGCAACATTCGTGAGCTCATAATTTTCATATTTCATATCAAGACTTCGAACTGAAACTCATTTTTCGCTCAAAGCTCATAAAAGCCTGTCTTAAAACTGTTGACTTTATTAGAGCCAAAAATTTAATATGGATTTGAGGTTTTGATAGATTCTTGGCAGAGCTCAAAACATAACCAGACGTGTAATAAAACTCATGTATTAAAGCGATTGTTTTTTATTTTATTCGCAATTTGTGCCTTAAATTGTATCCAAAAAAACTTACTCATTGCTGTATAAGTACTACTTTGGTTGAGCTCCTGCTCTACTAACCCCTATTCGAGAATATAGGTTAGGAAACACCACACCAGTGCTTACAATATAGTGGAGCTCTATATTAGAAAACTGTTGTACCTTTTAAGCACTCAATTAATGAATTATACATATTTACAAATTAGGTAATGTTTCCTAAATTTACTAATTTTTTCCCTCTTTAGGTCAGTTACAGATCCACGCGATGGTAAAAGAGTGGCGCTTAAGAAAATGCCGAATGTCTTCCAGAATTTGGTGTCCAGTAAAAGAGTTTACCGAGAAATTAAAATGCTTTGCTTTTTCAAACACGAAAACGTATGTTTGTTTGATTATATCATTTTGTGGCTAATTTACTAATCTATAATCCATTTGCCATCAGGTTCTCTCTGCTTTAGATATCCTGCAGCCGCCGCATATTGACTTCTTCCAGGAAATGTATGTCCACTTCCAGTGAATATTAATTTTAAACATTACTTTATTTAATGAAAATGTTTTTTCTGATAGTTATGTGATAACAGAACTGATGCAAAGCGATCTCCACAAGATCATTGTGTCCTCACAACCTCTGACTTCAGATCACGTCAAAGTATTTCTTTATCAAATACTTCGAGGCCTCAAATATTTGCATTCAGCGCGAATATTGCACAGGGATATAAAGCCTGGAAATCTATTGGTTAATAGTAATTGTTTGCTCAAGGTTTGGACCATTAGTTAATTGCTTTATTTAATAATGAGTTAATATTTTCGATTTTTATAATGTGTATACAGATCTGTGATTTTGGATTAGCCCGAGTCGACGAATCAGATTCATCTAAATTAATGACTCAAGAAGTTGTCACTCAGTATTACAGAGCTCCTGAACTCTTGATGGGTGCCCGACATTACACCTCTTCTATTGATATTTGGTCTGTTGGCTGTATATTTGCAGAATTGTTAGGACGACGGATATTATTTCAGGCGCAAACTCCTATTCAACAGGTATTCTAAAAAATTCTGAGTTTAAAGTGTATTAATATTATTGAATTTTACAGTTGGAACTGATAACAGAACTTCTCGGAACGCCTGAACCAGAAGATACTCGTTATGCATGTGAAGGCGCCAGAATCCATATACAGAGAAGACCCTACAAGTCTCCTTCGTTGGCTTCTCTTTATAATCTATCACCTCAAGCAACACATGAAGCGGTACATCTGTTGTGTCAAATGTTGGTCTTTAATCCCGTGAGTCCAACAAAGTTTAATATTTATTACTCTTTTTTCTAAATTATTAATTAAATTGAAGGACAAGCGAATCAACTGCACGAATGCGTTGAGTCACCCATATCTAGAAGAGGGAAGATTGAGATATCACTCGTGCATGTGTCGGTGCTGTCATTCTGTAGGCTCGAGTCGACGCTATATCACTGATTTAGAGCCAGTCGCACAAACGTCTTTCGATTATGGCTTTGAGAAAGATCTCTCGTCTGTTCATATGGTGAAAGGTATTGTATAAATTATTGCTTATGTAATATTTGATAAATAAGCTTTGTTTCATTGAATCTTTAATACTGTTTCTATTAATACTACAGAGCGATTACATAAGTCAATACTAGAGAAGTGTACGAGTCTGAGTCGTGTGCCATTGTGTATAAATCCGCATTCGGCTGCCTTCAAAAGTTTTGCGAGGTTTGTATCATTTTTTTTTTTATTAAAGCAAAACATTTAAATTAGTACTTAAATAACATCTTTGTTACAGTTCAACGGTTGCTCATCCTTCAGAACTGCCGCCTTCTCCGCATTGCTGGGAATGACTACTATTTTAATAGTAAAATGAATTTTAGTTTGATTTAACGGCAGCTGCAATCGTGTCGATCATCTATTGGCTGCATTTCGAAGACTTCTTCATTTTGTGGCTTCAATTAATTAATTAATTAGTCCATTAATTCTTATTTATTGTGTACAACAATCAAACGATGAAATCTGAATGAAGACAATGTGTTTAAGTAGAGTTGATTGCAATGATGTATTTGATTGTAATATCAATAGAATCCTATGGATTCGAAATGAATTTGTAAATAGTGTACCTCTCAATCGTGATTCAGTTTTCAAGTATTCCTAAACATCATCTTTAATACCCCTTTGAGTCTAAAGCAATTTTATATGCTATTTATCCATATTATTAATAATCGTGTAGCCATTCAATTGTGATTAGTTTTTGAATGACAGCTCATAATGATCTCTCATATAATATTGCAAGCGTTGCATCAATTAATGCTTACATTGCAGTGTTATCTGAGTTGATGTATAGAAAAATGACTTTTTATTTATAAGTTAGTGTTGCCATAAGTGACAGTTTGTTTTTCCAAAGATAATTCAGTTTAGTCAAGGATTGAGTAGTTAATGGAATTTGCTATATATGTGCCTCAATTATGCAGATTATCACTATCTGTACGACTCATCTTTTTAAGCAGACCTCGCTTTAAACAAATTGCAATCATATGCATAGATCTCTCAATACAAATAGTCATTCATTAACCATCAAAACCAATCATTTTTTCATCTCAAAGTCCAAAAAAGTAACAATAATGTCGACTCATTTTATAATTTAAGCTCATTTTAAACAATACATTGTAATATAGTTATCATAACTTTCTGTTTAACTCTTTCCATAGAGTAGTTGAATGATTGTGAGCCAAGTTATCTCTTTCCTGACCAACTTGTCATATGAGTTGTTTTTCATTACACCCAAAACTTGATTTGCTGTAAACTTCATTGCAATTACTGTTCGTTTTTTTGAAGTGATCAATAATAGCACTCTAATCATGTGCCTCATAATTCTGTCCATGTTCTCAATTTACTTATATATTCATTTTTACATTGGGATCAGATATGGATAGAGTTACGAAATTATTGTCCTTTGCTTTACGATTAATTTCTTAAATTGTATTATTAATTATGATTTAATCTTTTAGTTATATATTGTGTAAAATAAGACGAATTGACTAACTATGAAAGAGACAGGTATGAGCTCTTGAGCAACAAGCTATACCACTGCCAGAAATATTAATGTGTTCTCATTTATAAGTTAGAAATGAGGTTATATTGAATACCAGTATTGGTAACGTATGATTATTATATCTTAAATGGGCTTTTATTGTGTTGGTCTGTAATGTAAATGATAAAAATGGGTATTTGTCTCAATTGTGGATCAAATTTACTAAGATTTCCACTTACACTATACTATTTTTCATCAACATTTGCTCATTAATTACATTGTATATCACTTTTTATACTATAAAAGTTTATCATTGAAAATGAAATTACTTTCTCTTTTATTCGTGATTTTATTTGCTTTATTTGCCTAATCCGAGGTTAATATTCATTTACACAGATGTCATATTCATATATGATCTCATTCTGATCACAACCTAACTGAAACTTTTATTCAACGAACTTTAGTTATTTTACAAAACTTTCCCCTTTTTTGATGCTGTCCTGCAGTTCTTTGATAGCGTTGTTCACCAAATTCTGTTCGAAATCAGATAATTTTCCTAAACCCAAGTTCTTCTCGATTCCGTTTTTCTAATTATAATATTACAAAATATAAGAATCATGAAAAGCATATAATTAATAACTGTTGTCTTACCCCCAAAACAAGTGGTGTTGCGAAATAAGTAGCCTCAGTCACATCAGACTTCACGTATGCGCATTCAGTCACTTCTTTGCCATTTAAAGCTTCCAAGAGCTAAATCACAAAAAGATTAAATCCAATTATATATTACCGACAGATAAATAGTTTCAAAATAAAAAACTCACAGATATGGCAAATCTCGCGCCCGCGAAAGCCATTGATAATGTGGCGGAACCCTTAATACAAAACATTAAATTATAGTTGACTTAAGACATGTTAAGTTATAAATAAAGACATACAGCGCCTGCTTTAGCCTTAACCACTTCAGTGCCGGCGTCTTGTATTCGTTTGATGAGAGCGTCGAGTTTGTCATTCGGGAAAGTGACCGAAGGAGTGGCTCTGGATATCAGTGGAATAATAGTGATTCCCGCGTGACCTCCAATCACCGGCACATTCACCTTTGAGGCGTCCAATCCTTTGGCTTCAGCCACAAAAGTATTGGCTCGAACGACATCAAGAGTGGTCACTCCGAAGATGCGTTTCGGGTCATACACACCATTCTTTTTATAGACCTCAGAAGCTATTGGAACCGTTGAATTGACGGGATTTGAGATAATGGCGATGAAAGCCTTCGGGCAGTACTTCGCGGCCGCGTCCGACAGATCGCGGACTATCGACGCGTTAGTGTTGAAGAGATCGTCTCTCGTCATACCCGGCTTTCGGGGAACACCTGCGGGGATGACAACCACTTGACATCCTTCTAGAGCTGCCTTCAGCTGATCTGCGCCCACATGTCCGGTCACTTGCGCTCTGGTATTGATATGACTCAGATCTGCGGCCACTCCAAGCGTATGCGCGACGTCGTATAGACTCAGATGACTTACTAATGGACTTTGTTTTAGTATAAGAGACAACGGCTGTCCAATACCTCCCGAAGCGCCCAAAACCGCTACTTTCGACTGAATCTGTTCTCATTTGAAATGATTTTTATTTTAATACAGTTTCGAAACAATTGGATGTAATTTAAGATAAATAGCATTGAAGTCAATGTCAAACCTTTTGAGTGGTACTAAAGTTTCGCGATTTTGTTAAACATATTTGTGGTAAACGTCTTTGCATTTGACTAAACATTTCGTTCACTCTTTTGTACTCTTTTCTATATATTTTAATTTTATTTATTTTATTTAAATTGCGTTAACTATTAATAAATTAATGGAATTTTCTAAAAATTTTGAACCACTTTTTAAGTAGCAGTCAATCGATTAGATATCAAATTGAAGGTCAGGTTAGACTATGCCTCACATCTCATAAACTAGAGGTCACTCAAATGTTAGTCAAGTATTTATACGTTTTGTTTGTCAAGTGCTTTCATTTCATTCATAACTTTCAAAAATTGTAAATATTCTCAAACATTGCAATACTTTTTAATTCATTTTAATTGTTGTTTAAATTATTTTCAAGAAAATGGAGCAAAAAAAGTAAGAAATGAATGAAAAAAATTAATCTTTAATTGAATAGTAAATAAATTGATGTAATTATGTATTGAAAGGTACGGACTCTTAAAGCTTTCAAATCTAAACAAATCAAACACTGCTATAAAGCCATCGATATTTGGAAGCGATTCAGACAGTGATGAGGTTTGTATTCATTTACTAATAATTATTGTTTATTATAATGTATTTTGTATTCATTTACGTAATAATTTATTTATTTGTATTCAAACCTAAAGACAGGTTCACAACAGAAATCAGTGACCTCTTCGTCAACAGTCACCCGAAGACAGACACAAATCGATATTTCGCGGGCACTGACTGTCGACCCGAATGTTTTTGAATACGACTCTATTTATGACGAAATGAAGTCTAAAAAAGAGTCGATTGTTGAAAATGTGGGACAAAAGATCGAAAAGAAACCCAAATATATAAATAATTTATTAAAATATTCAGAAAATCGAAAGAAAGAACACGAGAGAAGAGTTGAACGCAAAATACAAAAAGAAAGAGAAAGTGAGGGAAATATGTTCGCAGACAAAGAAGCGTTTGTCACTAATGCTTATAAGGAAAAGTTGGAGGAAATTCGTGTCGCAGAAGAAAATGATTTACGAGAACAAGCTATCGATGGTATGATTGCGCACATTTCGGTTCAAAACTCATTTATTTTATATTTTTTTTTTGCAGAATTATTAGATGTCAAGAAACAGAATGATTTGAGTGGTTTTTATAGGAATTTACTCAATAATAACATGTCTAGCGATTCGACTAATGCTCAAACAGATACTGAGCAGACTTTAAACCAAGTCTCCAAACTCTCAAAACCCAAACCCATTCGACAGATCAGACGCAGGAGAAGTTCATCTGAAGAATCATCGGATTCACTAAAAGATAATGACAATCAAACTCAGAGTAATATCTCTCAGAAAGCAAATGAAGAGCAAAAATCAAGTGAGAGTCAGAATCAAAGACATGATTCCGATAATCATTCCGATAGTGAAAGCGAGGGTTCGACTCATGACGACTCGTCTTTACATAAATCTGATGCCAATGAAGAGAAAGAAATGGATTCGAACAAAATGAATGAAAATTTAGATATAAATCCAAATGAAAAATCTCCAAAACTTGATAAGAGAGCGATTTTAATAAAAAAATTTACAAAAAGAACTGTCGGAGAAGTGTATGATTCAGCGAAATTAAGGTATTTTGAGAGAAGAGATAAATATATATTAAATTAAAAATTTTGATTTAAATTACAATTGTATTATAATTCAAACAATTGATAAAACTTTGTTTATTATTAATTATTAGCATTAGAATTGTTTACCAAATCCTACAGTAAAGCTGTTTCGACTCAATGAACCCAAAAATTCTCTAAATGTAAAAAATGTTCAAATTATTTGCATTTGAATAAAGATTTTTTATTTATTTATTGAAATCAGTTTAAACCTTACCCTAAATCTTCATTATTATTGCTTTTTGGCATTTCTTGTTCAAGTGAACCAATATTAGTGCTGTCAATCATTTTAGAAATTTTTTCTAATTCTCTATCGAGTGGTGAACTTATGGTCGAAAATGTGGATAAACTAGTGGTAGAATTGTGTGGACTTTCTGCTGACTTAATGTCATCTTTAGAACTATCTGTTGAAGAGTTATTGTCAATGTTATAGCTCTTAATGAACTCTTTCGCCACTTCAAAAGTGACTAAAGAATATCCGAACTCATTATTTTGCGGTAAATTCCAACTAAATGTCTGAATAAAATTGATATCACTTGAAAATTGTCTGAGCTTTACTGCAGTCAACACACAGATAACTGTAGCGATCAAATCATCGGACATAATACAAATGGTCTCACTTTTTCCACCCAAAGGGAAAAACTTATTCTCAACAGATCTAGTCATCTGTTCACTAATCAAATCCAATGTTTTTCTGAGACAATAGAGTTTTTCTAATGGCGTTATTTTGGTTTCCAGTTTCGCCAATTGGTTAATAATAATATTATTTATTGTAAAACTTTCGAAAGCTTTTTGTGCACCGAAAAAAACAGGATTTATATTATGCTTAAATAGTTGGACTAATTTATTATTTAGTAAATCATCTTCTTTTTCAAAGCGCTTTTTGATCGCAGGAAAAAGCTTAGGATATGTTAAACCCATTACATAACTGTAAAAATTTATTTATTTATTTATTAACATTAAGATTAATAACTCAAAGATTATGCAAACCTTTCGACGGCTGATTCTAAATAAGACTCAGTAGAAGTGTTTTCTGGTGGTAATGCCGACAGACTAGTAAAGCACTTAATAATCAAATAGTAATGAGAAAAGTTTACATAAAATCAAAATATTTGAAACAATTACTTGAATTCCCCAATCGATTACAGCTTTGATACGGGCGGCCGCGTCTTCGATATAATTCGGTAAAACAATATATGTTTTTGATAACTTATCGACTTTTGATTTTAATACATCCGTATAATGAGGTGACAAACGTTTCAACAAATTTTCACAACTATTCAATAATTTTAAAAATCAAATCTATTGAAAACATTTTGAAAACACTTTAAATATCTTACTCTTCGAATGTAATCAATGAAAGACTTTGAGAGTTAGAGTTATTTGATATATAATTTAGTTTTCTATTACTTGAATTAATTAAAGGGTTTTCACAAATAAGTATTCGGTATTCTTTGTTTTGCTGTCAATTAGAAAGTAAGTGTTCATTAGTTTCTGTATTATTACAAATAAGTTAATAATTACGAGATTGTAAGCGATTTCTTCGCCAATAATTTTAATGACTTCATGGTTGTGATCACCAAAACCTTAATTTATTAAAATATAAAACCAATTAAATAAGAAATCAATGGTGAAGAGTGAGTGAGTGTGTAAGTCATACCTCTCGTAACTCTAATCAATTGTCCGTCAATTTCAACGTCAAAGTTGTGTTTATTATTGGCGGCAACGAAATGACTGAAAGGTTACACAAATTCAGGTATTATTCAAATTAAACACAAGTTTTTAATTGAAAACCAAAACAACTTACGATTTGAGTAAAGGCGAGGGTTTCAGTATATGAGCGCTTATGAACTTATCGTTAATTAGCGTCGAATCGTAGCTCTCATTAACCGGAATACAAATCACATAACACTTATGGGTCGCCTCGTTATACCTCTTCCTGTATGTGGTCTTCAAATAATTGACAATTTTTTGGTTAGTTTTTTGGTTCATTTTTTGGTTCATTTTTTAATTCATTTTTAGTTAATATTTGAGTCAATTGTTTAAAAGTTTTTGACAATACTTACGAGAAGTGAATTATAAAAAATGTTTTTTTCCAATGAATTCATTTGTTTTCATTTACAATGTTTTGAATTTTATTCGCAATTATTTTTAAATTAAACCGATTTCTAAATTGATTTTTTGAGTATTAAACTGAGTTCAAGTGTTAAGTGTTTGAAAGTGTTTACATTTACGTCATTTAAATGTATTTTAAACCTTAAATGGACTTATTTTGTAGAGGACTTACCGGTTACTACACGTCAGAAGTGCGGAAATTCAACTCTACTTTAGCACAAAAAACGTTTGTCTTAATTGACAAGTTTTCTAATAATAACTTATAATTTATAAGATTTTAATGCATTAAAAGTTAAATTGATATATAAATAGATTATTAGAAAACTTTTACTCAATTAATAAATAAAATTTAAATTACAGAATAGAATTAATTGCTTTTAAAAAGTTAGTTTCAAACTCTTCTTCGGAAAATCTGTCGACAGATTCTCTGGCTTTGAGTCTAATTTGATTGACTTGATTGCTATCCATATTCGCAATATTGTAGAGAATGTTAGAAAAATCTTTTGAATCAGAGGCTAAAAAGCCACTAACGTTATGAATAATAATATCCATTTTAGGTCCGCCTGACTCGTGAGCCACTGTTATGAGTCCAGCGGCTAAGCACTCGACAACACCAATACCAAAATGTTCGTTAATCATTGTGTGCAAACCAATGCTTGACTTTTGCATAATATCTTTGAGTTCTTCATACGAAATATTGAGCTTAAACTCAACCTTATCTTTGATGTTCAACGTATGGCATAATTGTTGCAGTTCTTTAACTCTATTCTCATCCTCACTGTCTCTACAGCTGCCGATTATTACAAGTTTAGCAGATCTTTGTTCCAAACTTTGAACCGATAGCCTATCAATAAAATCAGAAAAAGCCCTGAGCTGTAAGACGTGATTCTTTTCAGGTCTGATTTGTCCAATGGATACGATCTGTAAATCATGTTTTCCTTGCAATGAGAGCTGTTTGAAGTCACTTGTATTACAGGGCGGATAAACAATAAGTGCTGACCCCTTCCATAATTGGCTTATATGTTGTTGAGTCCAACTTGAGTTAACCATAACTACATCAGCCGTACGACCGACCAATCCGTACACATATGCAAACAGTTTATAATATAAAAGTTTAGCACCGGTTAGAATTCGACTGTTGCTGATGAATGACCTGTTGTTATAAGTGGTAACTGTGCTGGAGACCATCTTAAGCATATCAGTGCTAATGGTGGGGTAGTGTACATACGCACCCACACGACAGTTACCCAAATATTTGAATATTGGAAACGAAAAACTATAACCCATACTATCGACGAAAACATTGGGAACACATTTGTGAATGGCTTCGAACGCGAGAACTATTGATCCCAGACTTTGACCCAATAGAGTGAAGTACGGGTAAAGGTTGGCCGATATGTATTTGCGGCGATTCAAGTAAACAATACTTATCGGTAAACTTAGGCTTATCTTAAAGTTTTTGTTCATTTTTCGCATGATCTCTTCAGGTTTGGCCTCAATATCACCTCATTTTCATAAATAATTTCAAACATATTATAAAAACGTACTAAAAGTGATGTATGGCTGACATACCTGTGTAGACCACATAATGATAATTCGGGTATTTCTTCATCAGAGCTCTCAAAGCAATCCACAGAACCCGTTCTCCACCACCGCCTGCGTTACAGTATGGGTGAAAAAATGCAATAATCTTTGTGTCATTCGATAAACCATTTTGATTGCGATATCGTTTACTTCTTATTGATATATATATCTTTAAAAAGGTGTACAAAACTATTAAGGGGAAGAATAGGATAAATAGTAGTTTTAATGCAAACATATTTTCATTTTAAATATGAGTTTTCATCACTTTTGACGTCAATCACAAAATCGCCGCAAATATAAGACAGTATTTCAAACACATGTTCAACACTTTTTTTTGGACTTTTTATTTTCATTAATATTATTGGTTTAATAGTCAGTTAATCGTTAATTTGGGGCGAGTTTTGTCCACTCATTAAATATAAATTTAATTATTTTGCGATTTAATTGACTTATAGTTTAAAAGATAATTAAATAATTTAATGTAAAACCCATTTGAGTACGTCTTATATGAAAAGTATAATTATAGAGATTTATTGCCAATAATATTGTCATAACATTGAGTTTATTATTGTTTTATTTAATTGTTATTTGACTTATAGTTCAATATTGTCTTCACATTGAATCTAAACTTCAATTAAACTCATTTTTGTCCCAATTTTTTGTAAATTTTATAAATAAATAAATATCAATAAAAAAGAATTTAAAGATATAATAAATTTTTACACAATTTTGCAGTGAATTGATTGGTATTTCCATAAAAATACTGACATTTTTAAAATTAAAGTTAATTTGAATCAAATTTATTTCAATTAATTAATTGATTCAATAGTTTTGTGAATCTTTTAAACAGTTTTAATAGAAATCAATTGAATTTAAATTGAAATCGTTTGACATATTGTTTAATATATTGATAATTGACAAGAATTGAGTCGACGAGTGACTAAATGAGGATCAGATGGAAGAAGACTTACTGTATTACTTCCTATTAGTTCCGGTGTCAGTACCGGTGACTCTATTCTTCCTGTTCTGGGCGTGGATGGGATTCCAGTTCTTCGTAAATAATTGATATTTAATTAAAGTTAAATTACATTTGATTACAAACAATACTACAAAACAATTTGTTTGACATTGGACTCGACTTTCTTTAAATTCCGCCTCAAATAAAACAATAACTTTACTATTGCTGCCGGTGTCACACCTGGAATACGTGCGGCGGCGCCTATCTGTGGGACAGTCAACACATTCAAAGGTTAATATATTTTAAATGTGATAATAGATGTCAATTATGTAATAGATATGAAGCGTACAGAGTTTGGTCTGTGTTCTGACAACACGTGCTTCACCTCATCGGACAAACCAATTGATTGATTGCTATAATCGATATCAGACCCGATCTCGAGATTCTCTTCCTTTTTGACCTCCTCTATGAGCTCCTGTTGTTCTCTTACATACGGCTCATAAAAAGCTGATTGTATTTTAAAAATTAACAATTTTTATAATTACTAATTATTAAATACACATTAGATATAATATACCTTCGATTTCAAGCCTTGAACTTAATATATGATTAGATTTTATTACATTTAATTCATTTGGAAAGAGTTTCGCCATTTGACTGACTGAACATTCTTTAAGCCCTAGTATTTCAAAAGCTCTGAAACAATTGAACAAAAATTGGTTTAGACTTTAAATCAACAATATATTGAAGATAATAAAGCATTGAGTCTCACGTTTTCTTTGACTGATTCTTTTTGTCTGATTGAGAGTCAATTTCTTTTCTCCACTTTCCGAATGGCTTTGAAATCGATTTTAGAAAAGTTTCACTTTCTTTAAGAATTTGTTTAGTTTCACAAAATTTATGAAATCTTTTTTGCGAAACACATCCGACATCATATCCTATTAATGATAGAATAATTAAAATAAAAATATAAATAAATTAGTGAAGAATAATAACCCTTTTGAGTGAGTCTGAAGTCTGCGTTGTCCGGTCTTAATAAAAGTCTAAATTCTGCTCTACTGGTGAACATCCTGTAGGGTTCGTTTGTGCCCAAACTGGTCAGATCGTCGATTAAAACTCCTATATATGCTTCAGTTCTACTGATAGTAATGGGCTCTTTGTGCAGACATTTTGCCGCCGCATTGATTCCGGCGACGATTCCCTGAGCGGCTGCCTCTTCATAACCTGTGGTCCCATTTATTTGTCCCGAAAGAAACAGGTTCTCTATATTGAATGTTTCCAATGAAGCCTTCAGTTGTCGCGGATCTACATAATCATATTCGACGCCATAACCAGGTCTTAACATTTTGGCCTTTTCGAGACCTGGTATTAATTGTATGACTTTCTCTTGTATTTCTGCCGGTAATGTACACGATATGCCATTGGGATAGATTACGTCCGAATCAAAACCTGAGCAAAAATATATTTCTGACTTATTTCGATTTTGGGTTAATAGATGTTTAACCTTCAGGCTCGAGCCATATCTGATGGCGTTTGTCTCTGAATCTTAAAACTTTAGATTCAATAGACGGGCAATATCGCGGTCCTCTTACTTCTTCTGTAACGTGTCGACTCAAATGAACATTTTCTAAAATCAATTTTGAAACCTCTTCAGTTGTATATGTCAGCCATGTCTTATACTGATCGCTTTCCTGTTTCCAAATAATACCAAACGCTTAGATATGTTTATGTATTAACTCATATAAAATAATGTATACTTTAAGCCAAACATTTTCATTCATGAAAGAAAAAGGCAGAGGAGGAGAGTCTCCGCTCGTATATTGAAGATTACTATAGTCTATAGTCCTTCCATCAATTCTCGGAGGAGTTCCTATTGAAGAAATATTCAATTATTCAATTCTTAAGTTTAAAATTTAATTTTTTGAAACCTGTCTTAAGTCTTCCCATTTTGAATCCCGTTTTCTCTAAAGTTTTTGCTAAACCGATGGCCGGCTCATCACCTGAATAATAATTAAGTCATTTTGTGAAACAAATCTTTTGCTATTAACCTATTCTTCCTGCGGGATAGTATTCGAGTCCAATATTGATTTGTCCTCTTAAGAAAGTTCCGGTCGATATGACTGTTGTTCTACTGGTAATATGTTGTCCGTCGCCTTAATTAATAGACAAGTAATTAGTTTTTCGAAATTATTTAATTTTCAGTACTTGTTATGATTCCATTGCATTGAAGACGATCTCCTTTTTTGCTAATTATTAAGTCTTCAATAGAACAGGTTTTGATGGTTAGGTTTGGCGTATTATTGATTATTTCATTTTGCATATGCTTTTTGTAAAGAGACCTATCAATCTGTGCGCGCGGACCCTGTTTTGTACAATTTTAAAAATTTAAAAACTTTTGTACAATAACTTTATTAAAATAGCATTTGTTCAATCCGTACCCAAACTGCTGGCCCTCGGCTCCGATTAAGTACTTTGTATTGAAGACCCGATTGATCTAATATATAGATTAAATTGGTTTAAAAGTATAACATAAGTTACTCTGTATTTAATGTTCTTATAATTAGTCTTTTAATAAAAAACAAATCAAACTCTATTTATAGTTTTATAACGAGATAATTGTTAATAGTTTTTAATTTATTGACTATTTTTATAAAATTCTGATGTTTTCTTGTAATTGATTTTTGAAAATTCAATATTTTATGTGTAATTCTATGGATAAATATTTGAAAATTGTTTTCATTTCTATATAAATAATTAATTATTGACTTTATGTTAATCTCAATCTTAAATATAAGTGAATTCAATGAAAGCGATTGTAATTTTCATTACAATAGGCTTTAATAACATTTTGATTAATTGATACTAAACTACAATTAATGAAGTTTTTAATAAAAAAAACAGTGAATTATTGTTTGAAACCTATAGAAAATATGTTTTTCCATATATTTGATTAATGATTACCACATATTTTGGCACAAACGCCGTCGAGAGCGTCGATCTCTCTTATAAGCTGTCCTTTGCCTATACCTCCAAACGCAGGATTGCATGACATCTCTCCTGATTTGATATATTGTTAAATAAAACATAATTAATATTAAAAGCAATTAAAGTGCGACAAAAGTGTTTGCATTCATATAATTAATAGCAATAAGAGATATACCAATTGTTTGCAGTTTATGTGTGACAAGTAATGTATTGCATGCCATACGAGCGGCTGCAGCACAGGCCTCAACACCTGCATGTCCTCCGCCGACGACAATCACGTCGTAATCATAATTCGTTGGTTCGCTTCTCAGTTGTCTTCTATTAATACGAATAATGCTGTTATTTATAGTTAGTTTTGAAACACAATTACGACTCAGTCCTAACATTGTGTAAGCTTTGTATAAAACAAATGTATAAAAACAGATCAAAATAAACGCTTATTTAAAAACATTTAATGTTATTATGATTTTATAGATACAGCGTTTGTACCCCTCTTTGTTAAACCTCACCACAGCCTAACACTGCCATACGTTGCTATGCAATTGTGGGGGTATTTTCTCTGCGATATTATTATATAATAATATTATATACGCATGACTTTGACATGAGATGGCATTCAATACTGTAATTCATTATGCAATTCAATGTCTATTCGGTTTAGTTTTCCTTCACTTTTTGCAAAAGTTTGCGTTCATATGAATCTGTGTTAAGATATTTATTCTGGTATTTAAAGCAACTTTTTTTGTCAGCGTTTAATATAACAGACATTTAACTCTATGAATATGTCGATTAAACTTTTTATATGTTATGGCACTAAAACTCAGAGAACTCTCTGCAAAAACTAATTAACTTTACTGTTATTTTAATTCATTATTTAAGTGATTCTATTATTTAAACTCAACTTTAGTTTTAAATTTTAATTATCCTCTAATTTATGATTTTGTGATATATTTTGTCAATTGTTTCGATTTTGACATCAAATCAAAGCTTGTTTTCAACCAAAAGCATTTCATTAATACCTAAAGTAAAGTAAAGACTTATTTTACTGAAAAACACTTAAAAGTTTTTGAGTTTTTTATTTAAACTTTAATTAATAGACATTTAATTTTAATTTCAGGTTCTTATGAATTGACTTCTGAAGTTTGGAAAACAATAATTATGTGTTAATCGTTGTTAATATGGACTTCAATTTTATACCTTTTAATATCTGCCATATTTTGAATGATTGGTTGGATTTGATTAAGTTTCGCAAATCTTGAGCTTTCGATTTAATTTAAAATATGGGCGGAAGAGCTTTAAAGAGATATCTTCTCATTGCACTGTTTGGTTTGATTGCCATCGGTCTCATCTATCAATTCACTTATCCCTCATGTTTCATATCACACAACAGAAGCGCTGAATGGATTGGACCTGAGGTTTGAATTTTCCTTTAATTTTATTTTTACATTAAAGTTCAACTCTATTTACAGCATTTCGTTTTCAAATAACATTTTAATGAATTAGAAGTACTGTTAATACTATGAAAGTATTTCGAAAGGCGTCAACTCTTAGTGTAAAGAATATTCTCTTTGCAAAGACTACCCATTTATCACTTAGAGCTTAATTATTTCTCTTAACATTTCTCTACAAACTCTATAAACTAATTTGGGAAAACTTTTCACTTAAAGCTCACTTTATGTGAGTCTTTACACTCTATGGTTATTATTAATAGAAACACATTTTTATAAATTAAATACCACTACGAAAGTAATAGTTTATATGAATTTAAGCTTTCAGTTCATTAGGATTTATACAGCGTTCAGGTTTACTATAATACCTAAAAGATATGAGTATTACTCTATTGTAAGTCTAAAAATATCTTTTATATAATAATAATAATAATAATTTTATTCAGCATAAGAGCTTGAATTGACAGACATGCTGTCAAACCAGAAATATAGTAATATTTTAGACAAATTTTTCAATAAATGAGTTATAAAAATAGACCAACATTTTTGATATTAATAAAATTACCTCGTCTTGCATTTTGTTTAAAACGCATAAATTAGACCAGTTTATTGATATATCTCTTTTGTTAATTATTCTATTGATAAATTTAATTATTTTTATATCGTCCAACTGTTAGGGGAAGTTAATTTAGATTTTTTAATCTTTCCAAATAATTTAAGTTTAACGTTCCCTTTTTATAACATATAAACTTTGTTATATCTACTATATATTTATAGGTGTTATAGTAAACCTGACACGCTTTCTAAATCTAAATCGACTAATAGTTTACAGAATTCAAGTCTAACTAAAGATAATACAGAATGAAGTGTTGCAACAGTTGTGCAAAAGCTAACCAAATAGTACCAAAAGGCGAAACCGAGTTTCTATAGGATTTCAGTTTTGAATTTAATTATTTGAGTTATTATTTGTTAGTTTTTTTCAAAGTTTAATTTTGAACAAATGAATAAAGTAAAAGCAGTCAAAGAAGAGTACATTTTTTAGTTATTTAATTATTTATTCAATTGAATTAATAATTTGTTTAAATTGAATTCTTTAACAGGTCTTTTGACTTATGAACACATTTCATGACTTAATTTCAATAAAAGTTTAATTTAAAATTTATATTGAGTTACATAACATTGAATATATAGTATTAAATTTAACTGTCATTTGCTCTTAATGTTGAGCCAAAACTCAATTTTTAGTTAAAATAAATTTTTTTCCGTTATGAGTTGATTACAGGTATTGTTTCCTGAATTCGTTTCCTTATTTTTATTTAATTGTTTAATGCGTTGTAATCTATGTTTCTTTTTTGATATATTGTATGAATACTTTTGTTATATAAATATGAATTAAACAAAAAATGGAATATTGTTTAGATTTTATCGACTTTTGCATAATAACATTCTGTTGCCGTACACTTTAGTACATGAATTTTTTAATAGAGCAGAGGTGGCATTATATAAATTAATGACTGGCCGACCCGCCCGACACCTCCGAAAATGAGTTCCCTCTGCCATATATTCTAAAAGCTCATAAAAGATTATTTTACTGATAATTTACATAATTTATTCTCTTATTTTAGTTTTGATATCAATTATTAATAAAAACTTATGAATTATTTCCCATTAAATTAATAAATTAGTGGTTTGAGTGCTCGAAAATCTTCATTGAATCGAATCATTTGAAAATTATAGAATATATATAAACATAATTTAGTTTTATGTGTGTGTCAGCTAATGAAAAATCACTGTTACAAAAGAGATGAGTAATTAGTGTTAATCTTAGTTGAATTAAATGCAAATAAGTATTGAATGAGAGTTTTGAATACATTGTTTTGCAGCGCTATATTGTTACGAACGATAATAAAGATGGCGAAACTCAAAAGTTTGTATATAACCGACTCATGCCATTGATATTTATCGGAGGAATGCCTCGAAGCGGCACAACTTTGTTGAGAGTTTTACTCGACGCCCATCAGGACATAAGATGCGGCGAAGAAACGAGAGTTATTCCAAGACTATTGGGTTTTCGTCAGTCTTGGCTTAAAGCGCCGTTCGAAGCGAGACGACTACAAGAGGCCGGCATTACAGCTGAAGTTCTAGATTCAGCCGTCGGAGCCTTTATATTAGAAATAATAGCAAAACACGGCTCACCCGCACCACGACTTTGTAATAAAGATCCGTTTACTTTACGTTCAGCCGTATATTTAAGATATCTGTTCCCAAACGCAAAGTTCATTTTCATGATAAGAGACGGTCGGGCTGTCGTTCACTCTATTATCAGCAGAAAAGTAATTCTATTGTATATTATTTTTAAATTAAATCATGTATTGATATCTTTATGACATTAGGTCACTATTTCTGGCTTTGATTTGAAGGATTTTAGACAATGCCTCAAGAAATGGAACGCAGCCATGTCTGCAATGGTATAATAACATTACTTATCAATTAAATGATTTTAAAAATTCTATTTAATTGAATGAGATTTATATCTATTTATAAAGCATTATCAATGCCAACAGTTGGGAAGCAGTGTTTGTCTTCCTGTTCAATATGAACAGTTAGTATTACAGCCAAAGTTTTGGTTACAAAAGATTCTCCATTTTCTTGACGTTCCCTGGAATGAGTCGGTTCTCCATCACGAACAGTTTGTCAACAGAAGAGGAGGAATCTCATTATCAAAGTATTGATTTTGTTTTATGTCAATTAAACAATTGTTTTATCACTTTATTTAATTGTAAAGATTGGAGCGTTCGACAGATCAAGTGATTAAACCTATAAATATCGAAGCGTTATCCAAATGGGTCGGACACATACCCGCTGATGTGGTTAGAGATATGCATAGTATTGCTCCAATGCTCTCCCTTTTGGGTTACGACCCTTCCGGTAATCCTCCAAATTATGGTAAACCTGACGCTTATGTAAAGGACAAAATGCGTGAAATAGAGCTTAATAAAGATAATTGGATTGCAAAAGAAAAAGAAATGATGAAAATCAGAGAGTCTATAAGGAGTAGTCTCGTCAAACAGAAAACTAATAATAACATTAATAATAATAACCTCAATAATAATGAATTTGTTGATAGCGTTCATCAAAATAGTGATTTGGATAAAACCAAAAATTTGGATCAACACGAAAATATCACATGAGATTTGCGTTCTTAATATCAATTATAGAGTAAAATAATAATCTTTTTAGAGAGTTGTGCAGATATTTTATCATATGATATATATTTCCAAATTTTTGTCGTGTGAAATAGTTTTGTGATACGACTTATTTGTGATAAAAAACAATATAAATATAAATACAGTAATACTAAAAATTTTTAAAGCAACTATTTTTTAAGGATTGATGAGCACAACCTTCAGTGCAAATTAAGTGTATCTCAACTGCATATCTTTAATGTGATTCATGTGATTCGTGCCATAACTTTGTGCTTATTCGTGAATATTTGGTTTGTTGAATATCATGTCATGTCATGTAATGTAATCTTAAAACTGTTAAATTATTAATTTAAATGATAGAACCGGTATTTCTAATTAGATATTCAATAGTCTATTTGTATTGATTTCATTGAGTGTTTTGTTTTAAATAATGTATTATTTAAACTTTTATTTAAATCAGTTATTTATCAATATCTTAATAGATTAGTACTCAAAATGAATTAATTATAGTTTTAAATAACATATAGCATTGTATTCATTAATATTCATTTACTATAAAAATTTTAATTAAATTTCATGTCTTTTAATTTTGTAAACTTTGCATTTGAAGCCAACCTTTTAAAGAATTTATTTGTTCAGAAACACTTGTTTTACTCGTCCCTCCTTTGGCTGTGTATTGGTTGACACTATTCTCAAAATTCCACAGCAATGCTATGTCTTCATCAAATTTATCTCTGAATTAAACAATTAAATAGTTTTTTAATGTCTCAAAAAATTTCTCAATATTTTGGAACCCTTTAAACCTATTTCTCTATAGAATCTCGAATTGAAAGAATTTTCAATATATTAAGAAATAATTTGTTTCAACAAATGAATGAAAAAAATTAATGAAAGTGAATCGGAATGTGTTGTAAAAGACTTACGAAATTTGTTTGAAATAATTGAGCGGCAAATTCTGTATTTCACAGCCATGTCTTTCAGCAGTGGCCACAACAATCCCCGCTATTTCATGTGATTTACGGAATGAAACCTTTGAAATGCAAATTTCAATGTAAAAATTGGTTCTCTCTGTCGAAGTTAATTAAAAACTCACTCCTTTACGGACCAAATAATACGCTATATCTGTGGCCAACATATCACTGCTTAATGCTTTCGCGCAATTATTTTTATTCAGCTTCAAAATGATTAAATGTATTTATAGTTTTAAATGTAATTAAATATAACTTAAGTATCATTTTAAAGGTAATTTAAAATTGAATTAAAAAAAATACCTAAAAATAAGTTGAATTTTTATGATATCATTAATTGAATTTGAATTTAATATTTTGAGGTCAGTGAACAGATTAAATGAGTCAAACACTGATTAAATCAACACAAATAAAGCTCTAGAATTAATTAGCACTTGAGTACTGTGTTATGTATATTCATTAAAAGTTAATTAAAGAGATAGATTTGTGCGATGTCTTACTGTATGACTAAATTAACTTTAATAGAAGCCAAGATTCGTAGCGTTTGCTGTGGTTTTAGTTCAAAAGCATTTAAGTAATGGAAAACTTGTATTCATATCGTTTTAAACGAAAAAACACATAAAATAGAATCTATTTCAGGTACTAAAAGTACTTTCTTAAAGTGCAGTATTATTACTGTGGTAAGAGTTGAAATCACTTAAGCGTATACCATATTAATGACTTAATTTGTGAAATGAATTATAATTTATATTCAAAGTATTCGCTATAAAGTGCAGGTACGATATTATTAACATAATAAATAGCATGTTATGTCCTGTTTTTTGAATAGCCGTAGAAAATAAATTATGTCAGTGACAGAGCATATATAATATGCAAATACCGTTAATGTAGCGACAGTTCCAGTCGCCACTTGAATGATGCCCTTCATTGTGTCGTAAGAATCAAATAGTCCTTCTTTGTCTTCCTATAGATTTGTATAAATTTTCGTCAAATTAATTGAAATTTATTTAAATATATGTGAGACAGTAGTATATAATTTGAAAGAACTCAGTAGAGTAGAGATTATATAAAGAGTAATGACCAAAGTCCATAGGGCACCCTCACGAAGGGACCCATCATGAATCTTATATCAATAGAAAGATCTCATCGAGTACTACAACTTTTCCTCTTGGACCAAGTCGATCTGTCCACGGAGTAAAACACCAGAGGGCAAAGAATTTCCCGTTGAATATACATTATATATAAATCACATACAGAATCACATAATGTATTTTCAATGGGAAATTCTTTGCCCTCTCTGGTGCTTTACTCCGTGGACAGATCGACTTGGTCCAAGAGGAAAAGTTGTAGTACTCGGTGAGATCTTTCCATTGCTATAAGATTCACGATGGGGTCCCTTCGTGAGGGTGCCCTATGGACTTTGGTCATTACTCTTTCAAAGCTTTTAAGCCAAATGTTAGGAAAAAAGTTGTTTTTAAATAACTATAAAAACGAATGGTTATAAATGCATAACAATTATGAAAAGCAGAGGTAATTTTGCTGAAAATCAAATCACTATAAATGGATTTAATAAATATTCTATAAAATACCTGAAGATCTTTATTGAAAGTACTCGGAGTTCCCTTGAGAACAATCAATAGAGATGTCGACTGAAAATTAGATAAACAGTATTTGACAATAATTAAATGAAACAAACGCCTGATTAACACGATTGCATACATTGCCAATTATTCTGCCGGCTTTTCCTCTGATCAGTTCAAGACTGTCCGCATTTTTCTTTTGAGGCATTAAACTGCTGCCTGTGCTGAAAGCATCGGATATTTCGACGAAATTGAACTCTTTAGAGCTGAAAAGAAGCAAATCTTCTGATAATTTACTCAAATGAATGACTGTAAGTGAGGCCCAGAAATGAAATTCTACGATAAAATCTCTGTCTGAGACCGCATGCATGCTATTCATTGTGCAGGAATCAAAACCTAATTCTTTAGCCAAAAAATCTCTGTCTATATTAAACGGATTTCCACTGATTGCACCGCTTCCAAGAGGACATACATTCATACGATTAAGTGATGATTTCAAGCGTTCACAGTCTTGTTGGAACATAAATGCATAGCTCATCAACCAATGGCTGAAAAATACTGGTTGAGCGCGTTGTAAATGTGTGTAACCGGGCATTATTACATCGATATCTCTAATTAATCAGAAACAATTATAGTTGTTATAAGTTTTGTTATGTTTTTATAGTTTCTTTGCTTATAGTGTTATACTGTAGTACTGTTTGTTATATAATTATAGGTTGTTATTATAGTATTGTTATTATAGTGTTGTTTTTATAGTATTAAAAATTTAATGACTATTAATTTAACTTTCAATTCAATACCGTTTAAAAAATGAAAAAATTATAAAATTATTATCAATAAAAAATAATACAGAATTATTAGATGAAAATTGTAAAAATAATTTATTTTAGAGCTTATTTATGGTGAATATAACATTCTAGAGTTCTAATGTTTTAGTGATTATACTGATCTTTAATAATGTTTTACATTATTGAACAAAATTAATAAATTCATTTGAAAAAATTTAAGAATAATTTCAGCCCTCGGGTGTCCAAACACTTTTAATTTCAGTTAAAAATTCTTATTTCAGTGAAACTCTCAGTAAATACTATGAATGTTTTATAACCCAATTAAGCTTTGGAGCATAATATGCATAATATGAACAGAAAAATTATGAACATGAAGTTCGAGTTAAGTACTGATTTCATACACCCAAGTGATTGGCATAAATCAATGCTTAAAATGTTTCACTTACTGTAAACTTCTTTTTAATAAAACATCAATAAGTTGTAGCATATATTTGAGTAATTCTTTAATTGAATCCCTTAACCAAATTT
>JAUJYT010000104.1:0-30977 GCA_033996565.1 Nanhermannia nana
CGATGGCACACAGTCTTAAGTGCTATAACTTTGTTGACATGAAATAAAGAGTATATAAATGACACAATAGATTGACTCACATTAGATTTAATTAAGTAGTGCTTAAAAAATACTAATTTATTATTTGCTTAATTATATACTATTATTATGATTGCGAGTTATAGTTATTGTTTGCTTTGTTTGTTGGGTTTCATGTGAAAAAAGCCAAACTCAGCACTACTGGTTGGCGGAGCGGTGTTTGATATGATAATGTTATTATTTGGTACTACAGATACTTGAGATGTTAACGGATAAGAAATAGTGCGCTTAGCCTTAGTAGAGCGTCGGTGCCGAACACCACCGAATCCTCCCCGAGGAAGAACCATTCGAGCATTTCCTTGAGCTGGTCGTGAACAGCCGTGTGCTATCAAGTCATTCAAGTGCGCCGCATATCCCTCACTTAATATCTATTAGGTTAATCATTTGCTTATATTATTACAATCGCAATATTTAATTATCGTTTAGCAGTTAAATAGCTTTTAAATTATTGTTTACAAACTTAATAAAAACTGCATTAACTTAATTACTCAATAAATTAATAATTGACTCACATTAGCCATAGTGTGCTGTTTCTTTGAAACTTTCCCGACTATATATATCTGTTCAGCTTTAAGACCAATTGATTGATAAACGGATATATCTTTACTCGAACCGTACGCCGAATGAAATACTATCTCAGCCTAAAAATTATATCAAAACAAATTGTAATCATGTGTCACGTGCACAGAGCATCCTTAGTATAACTTTTAAAGGATCTGACAAGTCTGGCATTCATTGATAACTTTTGAATTTGCGACTAATTGAGAGACCAGTCAATAAATTTTTTTACTTATAGAGAACGTACACAATTAGCTAAAAGCTAATGTATCGTGAAAACCTCCCTTAAGAAAATATATTAAAAGACCAGACACGTGCCGAGCCCACCCTTTTGGGACATTGGTTAGAGAGTAATAAATATCATATACTGTAAAACTAACATCATTTTGAAGATGCCTCAGATATTCTGCTTTATGTTTCAATGGATCAGTTGATAATCTATCGGCAAATGAAACTAATCCATGAGGAAAGTTGTGTTGTGCGAGCCATGAGATCACTCTTTGCTATATTTAAGAATTAATAATAATAATAATTATGGGAAATATAAGTTAGATTTTAATTGCTTTGATTTAAAGATAAAATTGAAAGCCAAACAGCAATTGATAACAAACCTGTTGCATATCTGGACGGCCTGTAATGTAGATTATAAGATATCCTAATTCTTGCCAATATCTGAAATATAATTAATTAATATAAGATAATCGATAACACAAATAATGAATATAATCCATACCTGACAACATCGACAGCTCCAGCTCTAACTTTGGGATCTTTTCCAGTGACAGACATACTCGCTGTAAAGGAGCCGTCGATACTGAACACTACTGTCTCTGTTTTTGGCGGGACGACAGCCAAGAAAAAATCGATAGATGTGTGGTCACCCCTTTGTTATAGTTGTGTTATAGTTAATAAAATAGTGCAAATTTATAAATTAATTGATAGATACCTGACAACTATCTTCACAGGATATAAACCACATGTTAATGTTTTATCTTCAGGTATAGTGTAAGCGACTCGGCCGGACTTATCAGTAAATTCTGTACTTAAATAAGACCACTCTCCAGACCGAATGCTTTTCATAATATGAATATCAACCTTTTCTCCCGTAAGCGCCACCACATCCAGAGGCCCGTACATAAAACGCGCAGAAATTATTTGTGTTGAACCCTCTTTTACTATAACATCATTTGCGCGATGATTAGCTGTAATATTCTGTATTAAAATACAAAAATAATATTATATTAAATGAAAATTCGATTACATGGTGTGTCAAGACATGCAATCGTATGGCACGTACTCGGCTAACCTTGAGCTTCACTGAAGTCCTCTTCTTCATCCACTTTTCTCTTGGTTGGCACGGAGTGAACGAATGCGTCTCTTTTTCTGAGTCGATCATCGAATTGGGCTGAATGTATTCAGATCTTGAAATCTTCAAAATCAAAATAAGTTTTAATTGAATTGTTGTAATCAAAAAGCTATTTAAATACAAACTGACTTGTCTTAAAACAAAAGAAATGGCATCACTTGATTCCCAATAACTTGCATGAAACAGATGGGGTAAGGCATGTGTCGGAAAATTATTTAATCCTTCGGGACAATAAAGTGCATAATCAAGTCTTTTAGATCCCCACCATTTCTGAGTTACTGTTAAGTAATATATAATTAAAATAGCTGTCAATTAGAGAAACTTATTTAATAAATGTGACGTTGATTACGCACGAGTTGTTATATTTGGTAACGTGAGTGAGTCGAGAGCACACGACATATTGCTGGAAACGCTCACCTCACTCGTTCTTCTGCCCATTGTTGAGTACGAGTGTGCCATTTGTGGACCACTTTCACCCACAAACATATGCGAATAAGTTTGCAAATACTCAACTGTAAAAATTGAAAACTATTCAAATTTTATGCAAAATTATTAGAGCAATAAATGACTGACGCAAATGAATAGGTTGTCCGTCGCCTAATGGATATTTTTGATATCGCGCAACATTTACAGGAGGAATGTGAGAAAACCTGGCGCTAAGTAAAGGCTCTATTCGTAAGACGGACGGATCCGTCGGATGAAACAAATTGTAGATATGAGTACACGAGGGCTTTGTTAGCGGAACTATAAATAGATTTCATATATTATAGAACTTGATATAATTTGATAGACAATCAAATTAAGTCTCACATGATTTTTCATCTATTGATAACATTTTCCTAAATGTGAGAACAAGTCCGAGAGGAGAGCCAAACATGAAAAAGTCATTGACTTCGAATTCAAATCTATGCGAACAACTTTGATCACTAGAACAAGAACTTCTTCTTCTCGGTAATGGAGCGGTCAATAGTCGATGACATGCGGATTCATCGGCAGCACTGGTAGAGTCTCCGGGATGTGACAGAGACCGGGAAGTATAGACTCTGGAGGGGGGGACTGGGCTTGTCTTTGACGGTAATGTCTTCGACTTTTTGCAGCTTTTAGTCTCTTGATTGGCGCTTTCATCTGCGTCTTCATTACCACTGCCATCACTGATAGAAATCAACGGATTTTGACGGGGAGTTAAAACTGCTTTTGGTTGTGGGGAATGTGAGGTTTCAATTGTCTTTTGCTGGTCTGTTAGCTCAGGAATACTACTTTCACTTCCGAACTGACTCGCGCACGAATGGTTTGTTCGACACAATGCATCATATGCTAAGATTGAACCAATACTATCACCTATTAAGCAAACCTGACCACAAAAGCCAATTCCTTCGTCACATTTCAAGAATTCATTATAAATATGATTTGTCGCAGAAATAACTCGCGAAACATTTTCATGATATTCGTGTGAAGAAACGGCAAACAGCGGAAGTGCTCCGATAGGAATTGCATCGTATGCATGACAAACACCATCAACAGCCGAAGGTGAAGATTGGAAACTATAAGGACTTAAACTCGAAAGAATAATAAGCGAATCAGAACATATTGCTGGGCATGAAATAAAACGTATGGCTATTCTGCCGATCATATGAGAATAGTGTTGTCGAACAACGTTCTCGAATGAGGTGCGAAATGTAGTGATGTCTGAGTTTTTACTTGAATTAAGCTCTGTCCCAGAGTCGAGTAAACTTCCGCCGTGAAGAATAATTATTAACTGTTAAGAAATTCAGTAAATATCAGTTTTGAGTTTTGAGTAAATAACGTATAAAACAGTGTTCATTAATGTAATTACTGTATTAGTAGGACAGGGGGTTTGATGTGCAGGCGATGCGGTGGGAGAACTTGGCAAAGAAGTGTCCACACTATTCCTGCCTAATAGAGTGGCCGCGTGTTGGCGCGAGTGCTCCACTTGCATGCGCTGAATAAATGCGTTCGAAAATATGTTATCAGCTATTTGTCGAAATATCAAAATTTATTTTAAGTTTCATTTCTATTTCAATCATTAATCCATTCTTACATTCATCGCCCGCATCTATACTTTGCTGACTTTTATCTTGAAATTCTGATGATATATACTCCAGTGAACTCCATTTTGTTAGAGGGCTCACATTCAGCATTTCTTTAATGAATTAAATTATTTATAGCAATAATTAAGTTTAATTAAAGAATTAAAACCAATTTAAATTATTTAATTACTAACAAAAATTTGAATAAACAGTGAGATAAGAAACAAAAATTCATTTCTAAATTAAATAATTAAGCCTTTTATTGATTCTTTGAGAGTAATGAATGTCTAGAATAATGAAACATTGAGCTAAAAAATAGATAAAATATTGGATTAGATTCTCTTTTAAGACCCAAACACTAAAAGCCTTTGAACCAAAAATAGCCTTTGAAAATAGCTCATACAGTACTAACAACTTTTATACTTATTCTTCCACTAATTAATGGATTTTGACAAAAAGAATTGAAAAAATTAAGACATGATTACCTTCTGCATCATAAAATTCATCGTCAGAACTGGTTTCTGAATCTCTGACAATGCTCTCCATTCGCCAATTGGCTAATTGCAAATCAAAGCATTCGCCTATAAAGTCAATTAATGTTAAAGTTAACTTCAATTATCATTTGATTAATTATAAACTAAACACTCAGACACTGCGTAAATCAGCAAATCTTTAAGAATCGAACATTCAATTTGAAAAAATTGCTGGAATTATATTCAAAACTTAATGAGTATTTATAAGAATAATTACTGCTGAGTAAGTGTTTAAAACATTATTTTCTCTTAAGAAGTAAACAAAAATTGTTAATCATTTCATAAAAAGTTTAATATTATAAATAAGTAGAGAATAATGTTAGACAATGAGATAATAATATAAATTACTGTTTTCTATCTGAGAAGTAATAAAACAACTCATGGAATAAAATAACTCATGGAATAAGTTGAAAATAATTAAACTGACATTCACCTAATGTAATATAAGGTGAGAATTTATATGAGTCAATACAGAATAAGAACTTTTGTTGAGATATTCAATGCATAAAACAAATAAAATTAAAACTAATTATATTCAATACAACTGTTGGCTGAGAGGAAATTGTATAAAAGTCTATTGATTTCTAGTTAAATAACGCAATGAATTGACGCGACCTTAAAAGTGATGAATCATTTAAATATAAAATCCTATATTAAGACTCCTTTAATTATTTTTCACTAATAATTAAATCGATATAAGATCCGTGTAATTAAAAATTGACGCTAAAATTCATGTAAATAATTCTATTTTAAATTTATAAAATTCAGTTCAATTTATGAGAAACAATTGGGATATTTTCTGTACTCATTCGCTAAATCTGATGCACTCAACAAATTAATTAAATAAATACTAACTAATTAAGAGAGATTAGTATCTAAATAATAAGTAGTCAATTATAAGCATCAATAAGTGCGCACTCGTGAGATACAAATATATATCTGATATATATATATATGGGGTTTGCTTTTCGTGTGATTTTCGTCACATTTGTATTCTGCACATAAGTAATAAAAATGAAAGCTAATAAAGAATGAAAAGCAAAGATCGTTATTAGTACCTAATTCTTTGATACGAATATATAAAACTTGTATACAAAAGGCGGGCAACAAAAGTAGACAAACATATGTTGTCTCTGATTTTATATAAAGCAATTACACATTGTTGTCAATAATGATGGACAAAGGCTCTGAGCAGACTTAAAATCATTGAGTCTGACCTGACCCTAATGTTATATGAAAATAAAAAAAATACGGTAAAACATTGTTATACTCTATAATATGTTTTAAGCTAATAGTTTTTCAATAAATTGCTGCATTTTATGTACATTATAAAAAATTTTATGCAAATTATAAATAATGTTAAAATAACTAAATATCAAATTTGCATATATTTTGACTAAAACTTTAACTGTAACTAAGTTGAGCCAAGGGCTCACCTGAGCCTTTATCCATTAGTTGTCAATAATCTAAACCTTTATAAACAGCTAAAATAAACTCAATTTAATGTATAACTATTCTAACTATTAGTTCTGCTTATTTTTATTACCTCTAAAAAAATTTTCAAAATAAAATCTGAAACATATTGCCTCTGCTTTTAAGAGGTGAAACACGAGTTCACAATAATGAAAATCTCTCACCAATGTGTGTCCTCAGATGTGAGAGACCCTATATTTTCTGATATAAAATTGTTTGAGAAACAGAATTCATACATAAATCGATGGAGAAAACAACAAAACAAATATAAAGAACAATTTCTAATGGTCTCAAAATAATTCAATTTTATGTTAAAATAACTGAATTCCAACAATATCTCAAGATATCTGAAAACGTGATGTCTCTCAAAATTGTATTATAACTTATAAATAACTATTATAAAGAAGTGACAAATATAAGATTTAAAATTGTTGGCAGCAATGGTATGATATAATAGTTAGTAATGTCTTACTACTAGTGTTTGTAATTTAAAAGCCTTGCTTAAAAGCTTATAAAATATTTAGAGAACGCATTCTTTATTTATAAGTTCTCTTAAATACATATAAATAATAATGAGCAGTCATTTAAATACCTGGAGAATGAAGACCCGCTTTGGAACTACTCCGAGACCATAACTTTCTTCTTCCATCTCCAAAAACGTCAATTTGATCTCTAGATGACGAGTGCTTAGCACTAAGTGATGGATGAGATGACGAATTCTTGTTTTTTGGTATTTCCATTGCAATCATGTCCTCATATTTTTCATTATCTTTATCGATAACATTCAAATCGATTTCTTGACCCGAAGGACTAGTGTTTATCTTTGGCTGATTTAAATCAATCGATTCCTGATCAGCATTAGTATTGTTGTCTGCCATTCGTCGCTTCAAATATTCCTGTGTTTCTCTTTCCAATTGCCTGATGTCAGCCATGGTGAGGTCGACCCACTCGTCCTGCCAGGTCCAGGCCTGCTTATGTGCCCGAACCATTGTCTTACGTAATGCTATTTTAAGTTTAAGGTTTAAGTTTAAATTCAGTAGTGATTTGAATAAACTGTAAATCACTTCAAACCTGAATCGTGAATAAACTTTTCAATTTTGCTTTGCATTCCCCAGTATTTGAACTCAACTCTACATAATTTATAGGCACACATAATAGACTTAGATTTAATTGCATTCTTTTGTGCGGACCAGTACTCTTCCACCCAATTCTCAGTGAGCGGACCCCGTCTTGTCTTTTCTGAGATATAAAATCTCGGGTCTTCTTCTTTCTTGTAATCAGAGGTCTGAAGCTGGTCTTTGACGATATCGATCACATCTAAATATTATTTAAAACAATTTTATTCTGATATTAAATTAATAATAATAATGAGAATATAATAAAAGAGAGCCATCATTACCTACTAATCTTGACCTTAACTCAGAATTGCTTAAATCAAAAACGTTTTCATGATATCCGCAATCATTGAAGTATTTGGTTTCAATCTCTATGAAAAATTTCTCAACGAAAGGACAAGTGTAGCGCGTTTTGGTATAAGGATATGCATTCCAGGCCTCCTCTTCTACAGTCAGAGCAGATTTTGGTAATAAAGCTTTGAGCCATCCTTTAATCAATATTATAAACATAAGTTCATGTCATTCAATCAATGCTTAGTATAAATACCCGGAAGATGATAACCGACGTGATATATTTTATGCGTGTACTGCCCCGAACCACCGGGTCCTTCATTGTAGGGTTCATTCACTAAAATTTCTACTCCACTGCCGGCTCCCTGTGTTTCTTCTTTGCTTTTTTTCTTTAATTAAAATTGATTTATCCATTAATTAGTAATCTTTTTGAAAATTCAATTTCATTTATCTGAAAGTTAGACCCGATTTTAGTAACTCGCCTGTGCTTCAGATATCTATTGCTAAAATCCGACTTTGGCTAAAAATTGTGCCCTAAAACATACATACAGTATATATTAATCATAATTTTGTTACTTTGAACAAATCCTTCATCAAGTTTACATTCATTTTAAAAATCAAAGAATTTTTTGGAGATTTCTAACATTTAGTATAAAATATTTGCGAAGAATGGTTTATATTAATGAATTGTGAAAAATAATACAGTAAAGTATTGTATTAGTTTATGTAGAATTGCTAAATGTATTCTCAATGTTACGTGTGTTCTGAAAATAGGAGCTAAAATCGAAATTCACTATCAAAAGGGAGAACAATATTGGGATATAATTAATATTAAAAATAATTTTATTAAATAGAAGCTAACAGGTTATGAATAAATAAACTAACAAAACAAAAGTGAATAAACTAAACGACTAAACCAATAGCACAGTCTGACAGATAAGTGAGTAATGTTTTAATGAACTAATATAATAAGCATTTAGAAACGTATGCAGTACTAGAATTAGTAAACTCACGGCAATCATATACAGTTGAGCAACTTTGTATTCATCGACTGAAAGTGGAAGTGGAATACGATATTCTTTTATGAGCATTTTGTAAGTTATTTATTGAATTGTTTTTAGGTCATGAAATGGTGAGTTTATTCCTATAAATGGACAAAAATAGCATTTAATTAAACAAATTGTCTTTACATTAAATTTATTTTATTTATACAATAAGACGGAGACCTTGTTATTGAAGTTTAGTTTGCATTTTGCAAAATATTAATATTATCGCAAAATAATATTTAGTCGAAGTTATAATTATTCTAAAATATAGTGACATTTGATATATGAGTTAAAATATTACAAAAAGTCTCATTAAAATACTCGATTTATAGTGAATGTAACCTTCATTATAAGTTAATAATTATGAGTTAATACATATTTTGTTGACCACAATGAGCACTAGTTTCAAAATCAATATAAATGCATACAATTGCGGATCTATTTTCAGGTGTAATATTAGAGTTAAAAAATAAGTAGTTTGATATTCGACTGTAGAAATACTTTATATCATATCCTTTATAGGATTAACAGTTGACAAGAAACTCAACCGGATCTGTTAGAAAGTGTTATTAATGAATATAAGTTCTAAACCACTGTTTCAGTTTCCCTATAATCCCATTCAAACTGTTTTGCTTTCAAAAAAAGCTCATTTCGAGTATATTTCAAACTGTACTCAAATATAATAATTAAATTCAGTAATAAAAGTATGGAATCAAATGACATTCACTCAGTTTTGTTTAGCATTAGAAATCTTATCAAATGCCAAATTAAATGGAAAAAATAATGAAATTCTATGCAAAGGTTAAAGCATTGTATAAATAAATGTCAATGATTTTCATTAAAGGTCCGCATATTTGAAGTTAGAGTAAAGAATGGCTGATATATAAAGATAAAGATAATAAAAGATAAATTTATTAATCATCTAAAATATTAACATTCTTACAGATCATTTCGTTAGCAATTGAGAGCTGTGCCTCACCTCAGAAACGTTTAAGGTTGCGATTAGAACCAAATCATATACAGTGTTCCTCAAGGCTCGAGGCTCAAGCTCGAGCCTAACAAAATCACAAGAAACTGAGCCTCTGAGCTGAGCCTGAGCCTTGAGGCCGACCTTGGTTTGAAGTTATACAAATCATAAAATAATATTCAAAATTTAAATGCTATGCCATATTTAAGATTTGAAATAAATGATCATATATTCAAAATTGATTTGATGATTTGATTCAGTTTATCAATTCATTCAACTTATTTATGAAAACTTAAACTTTAAAAACATTTACCGTTTTCCTGCATATATATAGTTTTCAGGCTCAGAGGCTCGTTCAGGGTGAGCCTGAGCCGCCGAGCTGAGCCGCCGAGCCTGAGGATCACTGATCATATAAATAAAACTTCAATTCTTAGATTTTTAATAAGTTATCTCATAACACACGTGAAATAGAGGACACAAATTGAGTGTTAATGACATTCTGTTTGATATTAAATTTTTATCGCACTCTCATATGCGTAATAAAATATTTTTAACATAATTTTTAAACAAAACACATTCTCTTAATTAATAAATTCTTTGTGAAAGCAAAACAGGTTGAATCAGACAATGATGAGAAGGAAACAGAGGTTTGGAAATTATATTTTTAGCACTTGTTCACGGCCGTTAAGCGAACACAAAGTAAAAGCTATCGTCTAATTATTTAGAAGCGCTCACAATTTATTGTTGAATCCGTGCTTAACTGGTGTCAAGTCTTTCACTTTGGATTAAACTTCATTATTAACTTATTATGTGAAAGAAAACTACTTTTTACTTAATTAAATGCGAACTCAAAATGTGTTCAGCAGTTGTATGGTTCAGGTTAAGTCATTGTAAAGACTAATCCTTAGCACTAACGTAACCAAAGCAAAGCACTACCAGAAATAGGTTTTATACGCTTATTAAAACAAACGATAGGTTTTTAATTCTAAAACAACATTAAACTATAGGTTTAGAGTGCGTCACATCAAACTCTGGTATTAACTTAAAACGTGATAATTTGTTTAAATAGGACTTATTGTTACCATAATTAGTAAATGTTTTGCAAATCTTTATTATTAACAATTTTGAAAAATCTAACGAATGGATAAATTATTTAATTTGACGACACTCTTAATATCGATAAACTATAATTAGAAAATTTAGAACAAAATAAAGCCTAAATCATATTTACCCTTTAAAATAATTACGCTTCTAATTTAGTTACGACGTACAGATGTGGCAGAAAATCATTTTTATCTTAATGATAATCATTTTATAATTTCTAATAAGCCTTTATCAAAATTTGAATTAAACAAAACATTATTTAGTTTATTAAGAGTCTGTATAATTATTTGATTATTCTTTTCAAAACATAAAATAGTATGCTTTGAACTCACAATTGATTATGAAATTTATTAATTTTATATCTTATCAAAAATGATTGTCAATAAGATTAAAAGGACTTAACATATATTTGATTGATAAGACGTGTTATTTTATTACATTTATTCAATACTTAATTGAATGCGAATTTACTTTTCATTGAACGAAATTGAGTTTAAGTCTCAAGAATGTGATGTCTTAAGTGTCATTTGAGTGGGCAATCAATCGGCAAATGAGTTTGAATTAGGGCGGAAACTGATTCTCATTACTCTAACACTTGTATTGTTAAACAAAATAAGTTTATTTTTATAACTCTTTAAATATTTATAATTACTGACAATAAGTATTGTTTTTAAACAATAAACTATATTGAACTTCATTATTAAAATGTCAGAAAATATAAATTTAAATACTGTCAAAGTTTTCATTGTATTATTAGATTCAAAATTAAAAATTTTTTATATTCTACGGATTAATATTAGACTTGTATTTAAATCATTAGTGCGAAGCAACGGGTGCAGTCTCGTACACATAAATCAAGTTATGAATTAGTTAACAGCCAAAAATTGTACTTAAAAGTGATGGTAATGGACAACATTATAAGGCTGTAGAGAGTGTTATAAGGCTTTAAAAGTGTTAAAGTTTGTCATGAGTTGTGTTAATAGTCTTAAATGCAAATAAGAGACATTAGATTTCTGTTTTTCTAAAATTTATTAATATATCAGAAAATTAGAAACTACTCTATATTATTACATAATGCGCAACAATCTGTGGGCACACTCTATAACACAGTTTAACTTAAAATAATTAACAGATTAAACAAACTTATTTTGAATTTCAATTGAGCTCAACAAATAAGAAATAAAATGCATAACAAAAATAGAATCTATAAATACTTAAAAGCTGAAAGTTGTTAAACATTTTTGGCAAATCTCTACACAGTATGAATGCTCAAAAGAATTAAAATTAAATTCTCAATTGAATATGGTATCAAAACATTAAAATGAAATCCAACACTCAATTCTTTATTACATGATTCAAAAGCACTTATACAAAAGTTATGTCACGTAAAAGTACGTAAAAGTACGGAAATATCAATATGAGACGCATTAGAGAAATGAGAAAAGTCTAAGCCTTCGAGTTTATGATCATTATTTACTATTAGACAAGTTTTCAAACTGATGGCCTGCTTGGCATTGACAGAGAATATTAAACATTAGGTTATACGTGAAGGAGAAGAAAAGCTTATTTACATAGTTATTCATCTAAAGCTGATAAAGACAAAAAAGCATCAAATCCTTAGGCTATTGACAGAAAGCCATGTCTTTGTAAATAAATGTATTATCATATAAATTAAGATTCACTAATAGGTTGTATAATCAAATGTCGAGCGCACCCTTATTTAGTGATTTTAATTAATTCTAGTCTAAGGGTTTTATAATTAGTTGCATTTGTAAATACAGACTAACATTTTATTATCAGTTTTTCATTTAACAAATTTTGAGATAAACAAAAAATCAATTAAAAGTTTAAATGTTCTGTAATTTAAGGGTTTTATAACTGTATGTTATTTATAAACTCTATTCAAATAAGTTTGACAGCACTCAAGGCTTTGTCAATTCATTAGCTTTAATAATATTTAATGCGTTACTATTTAGGCGTTAAAGTCACTTACGATAAGACAAATAATCACATTAAAAATTATATAATGACTGAACAAGAATTATAGTCATATACACAGGTATTTCAATGAATTTATTAAAACAGCCAAATCATGTCTTAATTAATGCTATGAAATAAAATTAAGTTATAATTATTTGTGCTATAAATTAACTCATGTTTTATATATTAGAAATAGTTATTTTACAAATAAGTGATCATACTATCAAATCATAAGAGATATGTCTTATCTATATTTTTATATTGTTTCATACTATTTGTAATCAAATCTTCTCATGAATTAGTACTGCATTTGCTGTTTCTGACAGTCATTTCAATACCTGGTCGTTAAGCACTAATAATTTTATGACAATTCATATGCTTTCATATTTGAATTGAATAAAAAATTATAGAAAACTCTAATTAACAAACTGTAAGCTACAGATGAAATTGAAAATTATGTAAACTTTTATGAAATGCAAATATTTAAAAATCTAAAATTCAAATTGAGATCAAATTAAGATTTAAATAAAAGTTTAATATTTATTAAGTAAATAGTTATCACTTTTCTCAACAATTTTTCAAAAGTATTATTTATATCTCGTTTACAGAAAAAAGTTGACCAAAAATGGTAAAAATTTTAATTTGAAAAAATTGTCAGTGAAATGTTGGAATAAAATGTTCGCATTTAACTTAATTTCTATCAATATTCTCATTATATATCTCGACAGCAAATATTACATATATATAATTATAACTAATAATGTCCATAGGCTCAGGCTCGGCTCGAGGGACTTTTTGAGACTGAGACTCAGGCTCTAGGGTTCCGAACCTGGGCTCGCCAGGCTTAGACTCATGCTGTGAGCCTGAAGAAAAAGTATGCAAAACTTGACATGATTTAATGGTAACTTAATATTCTACATTGAGTCTATTATTTGATACACTACTGTATAAAAATTATAAGGTATTCCTGTGCATTTGTCTATCTGACGAGTATTATTTATATATTGATACTGTAGTACGTATTTATGCCTTATATTTTATTAAAAAGCACTTTTATATGTAATCAATGGCATATCCAGCTATTGGTTTAATGTGGCTCTAGACTTAACTTTTAGATAAGTTTTTCTCAATTTAATTAGGTCTGTAGCAATTTTAAAATGTCGTATCTTCCATTTTTACTGTCGACTAACATAAAAAAATTTATTGGTACCGAACTTAAGGGATTCTCTTAATTATCTTACCTTAAAAGTTAGTGTTACTCTATGTGAAACTGAAAAACTCTCCCGAATATTAAATAAATTAATAAAATGTATGTAATTGTTAAAAATGAAAGCTTAGAAGGTTCAGGCTCAAACTTAGGCTCCGAGTTTTAGAGCCTAGGCTCAGGCTCGGCGTCTTCGAGTCTATGGATATCATTAATTATAACTCAAATTCTAAAGAGAGTATTATTTTTTAGAATACAAAATCATTGAATTTGTATAAAAGCTCAAACACTCGAAAAAGTGTTTGATTATAATTCTGTTATCTATCTTTCGGTTTTAACAGAATTTAACTTCAAGAGAGACTCAAAGTGATGATTAATAATTTTTTTACTATAAATTTTTTTAGATAATTCATAAATACTATCGGCATATCACAAATTGCTGACTCAAATACAGATTGATTGAACATTTTGACGATAATAGACATATAATTAAGAATTGATGAATACATGCAATAAATATTCTGAATTTCGATGAACATTAAGCTTTTGTATCGACTCGTGTAAGAGTATATCTATAGTGACCTTTAAAATGATGCAGAATTAAGGTTATCTAATATATCGAACACATAATAATTATATCTTTAAACGTGAATCGATTTGTGGAATGTCTAACATATATAGTTAAACAGCATATAAATTGAATGAAAGTACACAAAACTGATTCGACGAAAGAATATTATATAGAAAAATAGGATGACTTGTGAACTATACAAAAATAAATTGCCTCAAGTCTGGCAACGCCTGGAATATAGATTTGTTAAATTTTTTTACAGAACAGAAATATTAGACGACTTATTAGTCAGTCTGTATGTAAAACTTGAAGTGATTTAAAACAATGTTTAAGGCATCGAAACTTTCAATTCTTGATTAGAGCTCAACTTGAAGAGCACTTATGTGAGTACAGTTCAGTACTTGTATATAGTCTTTTGCAACTACTGTTTCTATTGATGATAATGGTATTAAGATTAAGATAGAGCTGTCTCTAAAGAAGTTTTGCCAGAAATGTAAGGATTGGATAACATGGAGACTGCGCTTCTTTTAATACCAAAGGTTATACATAACAAGATTTTATTAGAAAATTACTATAAAACTCGATTCTTCTTCAGTCAGAAGGGCTCACGAGTAAGTCCTAACTCAAGTAAATCAATAGCTAAATAATAAACAATAAATAAATATAACTCACCAGTCATGACATAAGTCTCTCAATAAGTCAAATAATTTACAACATTCAAAAACCGAAACTAAGCGAATATTAGTTTGGGATAAAAATAACATTTTATTTATTTATATCTTTAAACATTTGCTTTATTCTGTTCTGTTAGTAAACAATTATTTCAATTGATTCTCTTGTCTGCTAAAATGCAAAGCATTTACATTTTCGTCATTATGTACGACTAGTACAGGGCGTCCAAGTCTTACGATCACACTTAGCAATGCTTTAAAGTGATCCTAAATTATCACTTTAACCCATAATTAATGCCAGTTATCACTTATAAACTCAATCTTTGACAATATTTTAATGTTTTATCTCTTTCTAAACGACTAAACAATAACTCATTCAAAACTTGTTAAAAGGGATAAAAAAATTTGATTTCTATCTCAAAGTTAAGCATCAATTTGAACCAATTGTGAACTGTTTAGCGTTTAATCAAATAATAGTATAAACTATTTTATAACGCAATTCAATTAGTTATTGAAATGAATTCATTTTCGAGCTGTAAATAAAGTGAATTTAAAAAATAGATTAAAAAGTAGAAAAGTATTGAAATGAAGAGTCAATTAAGGCGTTCAAACAGTTCACACATAAACCCAATGATAAGACGTGCTCTCAGACAGACAAATGTCGCGTTTGTTTATCATTGCGTAATATTGAGCTGTATTTAAGTTATAATAGCATTAGTTGTGAAACATATCTACGAATTCGCTTTGAAATAAAGTGAGAAAAAACTCAATTCATTAATGGACTGAAAGGTATTGATTATATCGAGTCTTAACTTACTATAAAAAACACTTATCATAAACAGCACGAGATTTGATACGAAACGAGAATTAATAGAGAATTAGTTTAGTGTAAGAAATAGATAACAAACAGATATTGATATAAATGGAGAAAATTGTGTAAAATATTAAAGCATTTAATCTTAAGGTTAAGATATTTGAAGTAAAGTTGAGAATAGAGTCAAACCTTTGCCAATATATTGATGTAAACAATTGAATCCATTCTAATAAATGGTTAATATATTGTGGACAAGAGTGAGAGACATAACAAACAGAAAACATTTGATAAATAGCTTTCAATTCACTCATTGAATACATGAACCAAAACGATAAACATTGGAAATGCACTCATTTTTTGGTGATTTCGCTTTACTCTCAAGCCTTTTGGGCTCTCATTGAAGTCACATATGAAACACAGCAAACCTGAGAATGCTATATAACACATAAAAGAGATGACCACAAATGATGTTACGATAAAAATGGCTATTTACGGACTTTCACCCTTTGTAAAGCAATTTTAACGTTATGTCATATATATGGGCAATTTTTCGATCGCTGACCCCCACCTCCACCCTCCCCTCTTGTACGGCATCATTTGTGGATTATTCCTAAAGTAAAATAACATATGTAACAGTTCTGACATCTATTGATTTATTTAACGTTTAGTCTGTTTTATGATTGAGTTGCATACAAATAGAAACCTTTGCAATACAGTCGTGTTCTTTTGGGTCTTTGAATGTATTTTCTCGTAAACAAAACAAAATGTCGACTTTAGTGTATTTCACATTTATTTGTTGTTTTGCTCATTATTTTAATCAAATTTAATTGTTTTTAACTGTTTTTAATTGAAATCATTGAACACATTGTTATTTCGCTCAGTATTTAAGCGTTTGATAAGTTTTTTAATTGATTTTAAGATAAAAACAAATTTTATTTAAAAGTTTATTATTTATTAATAAAGAGAAAGATTGAAATAATGGACAATATGTCTGATGAAGAGTCGGTTCTAATAAACAACAAAAGTATTACGAAAGGCGTTGAGGAAGAAGTGGACATAATCGGTGGTCAGATCTCATCAACACTTAGTGTTAAGCGAGAGTTAAACGACTACAACATAGATATCTATAGTAATAGTAATTGTATTGCTATTAAAAAAGCAAAATTAGTGCAAACGTGTGGTCAACAGTCGACACAACACTCAACTCAAGCCATTCAACAATCATTAGAGAGTTTGGACAATAATAAGAACTCTTTTCTGACAGAAAATGATTTAACAAACAATAGTATTAATAACGAGATTAATGTAAACACAAATGCCTGTAAAGTGACGGACAGTACGTCTTTGGCATTGAGTGCGAGTGTTTCGAAAGGACTGGAGAATTGGTTGAAGACATTTCACAACTGGTCTCACAACGAACGGATCACAGCCCTCGACTGTCTGGTGTCGAGTGAGATCTGTGAAGTCCAACAGATCCGACATTTGCTTACTTTAATAGAACCTCAACTGCAGAGAGACTTCATATCATTGTTGCCAAAAGAGCTATCGCTGTATGTCTTGAGTTATTTGGATCCAAAGGATCTGTTAAGAGCCGCACAAACGTGTCGTTATTGGAGAATATTATGTGAGGACAACCTCTTGTGGCGCGAGAAGTGTCGCGAAGAAGGACTATTGGAAGACAACGAGACAATAGTGGACTTATTCAAGAGACGACTGAGTGGTCGTCTGGAACGGCGCTCATCTCTGAGTGTGAGTTCTCCTCCGCCTTCCAATAGTGCGTCTCCGAAGATGTGTCCGTCTTCGCCAATCTCTCCATTGCCTACATTTGTCAGATCTGAGTATAAAATAGCTTTTTTGAGACAAAAGACTATCGAATACAACTGGAGATACGGTGTGTTCAGTAATGAGAAAGAAAGTGCCACCACTTCTGCCACTTCTACCACTTGTACCACTTCTAAAAAGGGGCGGTTATTAAAAGAGATTTTGCATCTCAAAGGACATGACGACCATGTGATCACCTGTCTTCAGTTCAACCCTTCATCTAATCTAATAGTCAGCGGCAGTGATGACAACACATTGAAAGTCTGGTCCAGTGAATCGGGACGTTGTTTGCGGACACTTACGGGACACACAGGCGGTGTCTGGTCTTCACAACTATCACCTCATAATATAATAATAAGCGGCTCAACAGATCGCACACTAAAGGTTTGGAGTGCTTTCGACGGCACGTGTTTGCACACTCTCTACGGCCACACGTCAACTGTCAGGTGTATGGCTTTGCATGAGAGTCAAGTGGTTTCGGGCTCAAGAGATGCGACTCTC
Source organism: Nanhermannia nana (assembly GCA_033996565.1). Lineage (NCBI taxonomy): Eukaryota > Metazoa > Arthropoda > Arachnida > Sarcoptiformes > Nanhermanniidae > Nanhermannia > Nanhermannia nana. Next base: position 18,142 of record JAUJYT010000104.1, read on the forward strand.
AGAGTGTGGGACATCGAAACAGGTGAATGCTGTCATGTTCTTGTGGGTCATGTGGCAGCTGTTCGTTGTGTTCAATTCAATGGGAAACTGTGTGTTTCCGGCGCTTATGACTATTTGGTGAAAGTTTGGGACGTGATCACTGAGTCCTGTTTGCATACACTTGAAGGACATACTAATAGAGTGTATTCACTGCAGTTCGACGGCGAGCATATAGTTAGCGGTTCTCTCGACACCTCTATTAGGGTTTGGTCAGCAAATTCTGGAACTTTGAAACACACTTTAATAGGTCATCAGTCGCTCACAAGTGGAATGCAATTAAGAGGTCATATTTTAGTGTCGGGTAACGCAGACTCAACTGTTAAGGTGTGGGATATTAATACCGGTCAGTGCTTACAAACGCTGTCGGGCTCTAACAAACACCAAAGTGCTGTCACTTGTCTTCAGTTCAACTCTCGATTTGTGATCACTTCTAGCGATGACGGCACCGTCAAGTTGTGGGATCTCAGGAATGGAGACTTCATTAGGAATTTAGTTGAGTTAAGCAGTGGTGGCAGTGGTGGTGTTGTTTGGCGTATAAGAGCTTCTAATACTAAACTCGTGTGTGCCGTCGGCTCTAGAAATGGCACCGAAGAGACTAAACTACTAGTTCTTGACTTTGATGTGATTGACAGCAAATACCAGAGAGTTCAACATATAGACAGCGATAGTCTCAGCCATTTGTTTGAAGCGGACATTGAGTTTCAAAATAAGGATATATTACTCTAACATAAACACTATTAATAGTCAATATTTCTTAAAACAATTATTGTTCCGCTTATTATATTGATTAATAAATTTTAATGATTTAATTTCTTATTTTGAATTTACTTATGTATTGAGCCTTATATTTAATCAAATAAATTAGTGTAAAACACCTTTTAATTGATTTTCTTTAATCAGAGAAACGCTTTTTCAATTATGGTTCAGATGAATGAATACAACACTTAAAGTAAAGTAAGCACATCATACCTGATGACTTGTGTGTCCCATTGCTTATATAACTTTCTGATCTTAACACTTTAATTAATTTAAATTTTAGAAAAAAAAGTAATTTTAAAAACTAAATGTAAAACTAATTTAATTAACAGTTGAAAAATTTTATTGAGAATTGTATGAAACTATTATATGTGACTAAAACCTACTAAGCCAAGGCTCAAAACCAATCGAGCCTGGATTCAAAACCATAAGCCTACACTTTCAAAATTCTCATTCTTCTTGAGCCGAGCCTGGAGTCTAGGCTGGACTGAGCCTATGGACTGAGCCTATGGACTGAGCTTATGGACATTAGTTATAACTAACATTTGTAGCAATTATTAAGTATTTAGAACTTGTTTAACAAAAGGTTTTTGAATACACGATAACTAATAAGAATTACTTCTCTTTAGTTTTGAGTTGAGATAAATCTAAAATTATTGAACACCAGAAAGTTTGTCTTTTAATTAATATATGAGTTTAAAAACATGACGGAAGTGCACTTCCGATCGCTGTCTGTTATGGTCACCTAATTATTTGCGACAAATGGCAGAAGCATTACATATGAAGTGTACGCCACAGTCCTGTTGAGTGCATTGGGAGCCCATTTCAGTAAAATCTAACTCTAAACCACTTTCATGTCTGGCATTAAGGCTAACGTCAGAACTGATGCAATATTTTGTGCGTCATATCGATTAATACTACCTGTATCTGAATCGTTGTGTGCAAACATGTACTTAAAAAATTTTACTTATAATTGAGAATATGCTTTAGAAGTACAGACAATAATTGTAAAATAATTATATTATTTGAGAAGTACTTATATTAGTGTTACATTGAATTGAACGTTGAGAACGAAAAACTATGAGAAGTAATGTTTCTTATGAAAAATTGCAATGTATTTCATTTTGAGGCTTAGGCTTAGGCTTAGGCTTAGGCTCTGTGTACAATGAGCTCAATTAAAAACGCAAAAATAATTTCACTAACTATTAGTTATAAATCCTATTTATACATTATATCACTTATGTTAGAAATTTTAGTGAAAAGTTTAAAGTCAAACATTAAAAAAAGCTTTAACTCTCACTTAAATGAAGTTGAGAACTGAATGTCTTATAGACTTATACTTTTGAACTTTTTTACTTTCCTATAAAGACTCTTTGAAGCAGGCATTTGAACCCTTTTCCGTTTTTAATTGAGCTTATTGTACGTGTTAGTATTAGGGCTGGGCCGGTGCCAGAAAGAGTAGTTACTCACTACTTTCAGGAAAGTAATGGGCGCTCACAAGTCAATGAACGAGTACTCAGTAGTTCCGGTAGTTACGAGTACCCGTAAGTACTCATGAGTACTCGTGCACTCAAGAGTAATTACGAGTATTTTTTATTTCAGTACTTATATCAGTAATTCATACAAATTTTACTCCAGAGAATCATTCAGAACAAATATTTGTTGTTAATTAAATGTAAATTCACTTCAATAATAAAATATCACTAAATTTTAAAGAATTTCATATTAATTACTAAGTATACTAACAATACTACTTCAAGTACGAGTGAGTATCCGTGAATACCTGTTAAAGTCAGTACTGGATAGTTGGCATTGAGTACTCGAGTACTCGTAGTTACCTTCAGGCTTAGAGGTTCAAAGCCTACGCTCAGCTTTCCTGTGTCTGTGCGCATCATTAGTGCAGATTCAGTGCAAATAAACAATGAAAAATAATTTTACTAACTATTAGTGAAAAGTTCTATTCTTACTTAATATGACTGATTATAGAAATTTTAGTGAAAATACTTTATTAAAAAGTTGAAGTCAAACTTCAATATAAAAGATAAATATCTCTTAAATAAAGTTCAATATTAAATGACATTAATGTTATAAATAATACAGTTTTACTTTCCTATAATCCCTATAATGACCAAGGAAAGGACTTTTTCGGAGACAAAGCCCCAAAAATTCGGTCGAAAATTCGGAGCTTATTTGGGCAAATTTCGGAAACAAATTCGGAAATTTCGGAAAATTTTTGACACAAATAGCAATAGAAATACAAGTTTTGATGCAAAATTTCAAATTGAAAAATAAAAAAATTTTCGCGCCATTAGTAAGGAATTTTTCATATTCATATAAATTTAAATTCTAATGAATTTTAAATGTTATACCAATTCTTTTTTCTAATTTTTCACTAAAAAAAATTGAAAAATTTTAAGTGTCGTTTTGTCTTTTGATTTTAGGGGGAAAGGGCCCTACATTCAAAAATTCTTGTTAAAACACACAAAATATCCAGAAAAATATCTCTTTTTCGTTAAAAAAATTCGGATTTTTCGGAAATTCGGAAAATTAGCAAAAATGGCGAAAATTCGGATTTTTGGAACATTAATATGCGCTCATTTTGCTTGTTCTTACCAGATCGGCGTTCATTTCTTAGTTTACGAACGTTTTGAGCAACACATAAAAAGTCGTATTTCCGAAAAAGTCCTTTCCTTGAAAATGACTCTCAAAAGACTTAGGTTCGGGTTTTATGTTTTAAATCGAAGCTCAGGCTCTAGGGTTTGACTCCAGGCTATGGCATGTCTAGTCCTACCGTCTGTTACAAGTATGTTACGTCCGACGGTCTTCGTTCCCGTTTGAATGTACCAGCCCTTTAGAATGTGTACTGTTTATAGATATTTTATAGCAAAAGCTACAGTACATGCTATCCTATAATTGCGTTCTCAAAATTGAAGCTATTTTCTGAAAGGGACTATCAAACAGTGATTATCACTTTTGAATTTATGACAAACCAAGTGTACCCAAAACAACATTATAAGTCACCTAAAAATTACGAAAAGTATTAAACAATTATCAGAGTTTAAAATTACTTTATTTTCTACTTTAAAACATTATTAGAAATGACAACAATTAAATTCAGTAAACATGTGATTCAAAGCTTATAAAATTTGTTTTATAAACTCCTGATTTCACTAATTCGACAGACAGACAGACAGTGATGAATATTTCATAATAAAACTTAAATATATATGAGTTTTAAAAATATATATTACAATATTAAAAGTTCAACTTTGATTAGCATTTCAAAAAAATATCAAATTCTCGTCGAATTATTCAATTATTGATATAAACTAAATATCAGTAAAAAGAATAAATAAACTTTTAGACAATTCATTCCTATTATTTCTATTAAATATAAAATTTCAGTTGAGTGCAAAAAAACAATTGCAGCAAAAGTATATCAAAGAATTCAACAATCAGTTTATGAAACAATTATTACTAAATTTGATTACTAGTGATGAAAATATCTATCTTTAACTCCAGACATCAGCTGAGTATCTACGCTGTGATTCCATTCGTTTTAAATATGTTTCCGCCTCTTGTTTAGATTTTTTGCCTTCGATTACAATTGTCTCCAAAATAATATCTCTCACCTCTCGCGCCATATTTCGAGCGTCACTAAAAAGTAAAAAATAGAGTTCAAGTCAATAATTAATATTTTAGAAAATGTTGTGTTAGTCATACCCGCAAACATAGATGTGTCCATTCTTTTCTCCGATCACATCCCAGATCTCTTTGATGTTTTCTTTGAGAAGATGTGTGACATAGACTTTCTGTTCCTGATCGCGAGAGAATGCAATGTATAGTTTGGTCAAAGTCTTGTCGGCCACATATTTATTGAGCTCTTCCTCATATAGGAAATCCTCAGACTTTTTTCTGCAGCCGAAATACAAAATAGTGTCGCCGACAGGTTTGTCCTGTTGTTTCAATTGCCATCGCTCTTGAATGAAACCCCTGAAGGGCGCAAAACCAGTTCCCGGTCCGATCATAATCACAGGTGTTTGTGGTTTTGCAGGCAACCGGAATTGAGAACGACGTATGAAAATAGGCACTAATTCTTTATATCCGTTATTACTCGGCTGTTTAGTCTTCAGCCAATTGGTCGCCACTCCATTATTAATTCGACCCGACTTTGTCTCATAGTTTACCAAAACAGCAGTCAAATGGACAGAATCGTTATATAGTTTCGGAGACGAAGATATAGAATAATAACGCGCCTGAAGGCGAGGCATTAACTCAAGCAAATGATCCAAAGATGGCTTAACTGATGGCAGATCTTCCAATATATGAACAATACTTCTGCAACTTTTGAGAACCCAATCAGAATAGAGAGCCTTTCCCTCTTCGCTCGAAGAACTCATGGTCTTGAGAAAAGCCTTATGTTCTTCATTAGTGGTGTATTCAGACATTTCTTTGAGAACGTGAGTTCTGGGAGGGCTCGTAATGTCCACATAGAAGAGTAGAGCTGTTCTGTAAGAGGTCGGACACGGAAACGGGTGCTTTTTGGAACTGTCTTCGTCCAAATTCTTCAGAGTTATAACTGTGTCCAAATTTGCCCCACATATAGCTCCTAACTTTTCAACAAGAGATGAATCGTTTTTAGGATAAACGGCCACATGATCTCCAGATTCATATCTATTAAATCATTCATAAGACTCACAAATAAGGCTCAAAATATGATAAAACAAAGAATTACCTCAATTTAGAACCAGATATATCTAACTCTACGTGCATACAAGATCGCGACCCTTTGTATAGTTCCCGATTCACAGAAACGGGTGCCAAATAAGGATTCTTCGCATCGAAAGGGCTGTATTGGCAAAAATAATAATTTAAATCATATGAAAGTAAATTAATTAATGAGACATTAGAGTCAATCAAATACTTACGGCTTTTGAATAACAAAGGAGTTGAGACGCGCGGCCTCGCCATGAAATACCTTGTCTTCAGGCAAATCTTCGTGAGTTATTAATTCATATTGTCTTAAACTAACGTCTTCTCCAGTCTGTAAACCAAACTGTTCGCATACTGAAGACCAAAACTTTTCTTTCCAAGTAATGAAATCTTCTTCAATACTGCAATAGAATGACATTTAGAAAACATATAAATAGCTGTAATTATGAGAACAATGCATACTTTGCGTCGTCGTCTCCCATTCCGAGCTCATAAACACGAGTGGCACCGAGTTCTTCAAGTCTTACATCAAGATATTTACCCATTTTGTTGTAGTGTTCGTATGTCTTATTTCCCAACGCAAACACCTTTCAATGGAAAACAATGTTATTATAATTATAATTAATTTGTTGATAACTTTAATAAAGATTACAGAATATCTTAATCCAGTCATATCTGATCCTCCGTTTTGGAGCCATTCGTAAAATTCCTGTGCGTTGTCAGTGGGGTCGCCCTCTCCATAGGTAGCCATACAAAAAATAGCAATAGAATTCTCAATTTCAGGTAATTTGCACAACTCTTCCATATCACATTCTTCAGGGTCGGCGACCATTGCTTTCATGCCATAACGCGTCGCCTCCTTTGCGAATCGCGCAGCAAATTCTTCAGCCGTTCCCGTTTGAGATCCATAGAAAACAACGATATTTCTGCCCTTTTTTTCCATTTTAAATAAGTTTATATTAATTTTTTATACAAAAACCTAATAATAAACTTACGCCTGATTTCATTTTACTGATGAAACCCGACTCTGAGACACTTCTGGTCAGTGTTGGCCTTAAAATAATAACAATAATTAATATATAAATAAATATTCATAAGCATTAAATACAATGTAAGACTCACTCAATAGAAAATGTTTTGATAGAACTCGTGTCAAAGTCTGATCCTTTCTTTTTGCGGAGAAAAAGCCAATAAGAACCCAAACCAATCAAACTCAACACTATTGCATAGTCGACAAAACCTAAATAAGTGGTCGGACTCTCCACTACTGTTTCCATTTTTATTATTATTTTATTATTATCTTATTTACTGTGCGAGTGATTCCTGTAATAAATTAAATATTAATTTATTTACATTTTCTTTAACTCATTAGTTGTAAGGGTTGTGAAGCATAGCATTTCACTTATACTAACTAATTATGAATCAATGCATAGCTGGACATAACTCTTCTCTATATAAACACATTCAAAGTTACAATTAATACATAAATTGCTATACGTTTGAGACAAACGACTATTAATTACAACTTTTTAGTTGTCACTCAAATTCATTCAAAACTTTACACTACTTTTTGAGTCAAAGAGAAAACAATTATCAGTTCTTCTGTCAAATGACTATTGGATATAATTTTAATAAAATGATAGAATATTCCGATCTTTATATCAAAATACAATCAAATCATTGGAATTAAGCCATAAATAAGAGAACTTAAGAGAACGGAAACCATTTCTTTAGAATTTCCTCAAAAATTAATTTTCTTTTTACGTAAATTTTTGCTCAAAAACGGAAATTATTTGCGAACTGAACCACAAAATGCATAACATTTTATTCAAATGCTTACAGTTTAAGAGCTTTTGGCGATAATTAAGTCAATAACACGATTAAAACGAATAAAAAGTAAGATTTTGTGAAAATGTGACCGCAATTGAAGTCAACCTTGAATTGAAACATTTCTCAATTGATTAGACCTTATATTGAGTTACATTGAAATACATTACAATCACAATCAGTCAGAACCTAAAGTCTATTTTATAGCAAAATGGCTTTCAATATATCATTACTTTGAGTCTTGAGCTAACTATTCATCACTTCATTCACTTTTTTTTACATCAAAAGCAAAACTAAACATCAAAAAGCATTTGAATAATAAATAAAATCAAATAATATATTATATAAACAAATAAATAATAACAAAACCAAAAAAAATATTTACTCAAAAGCATAGAATTTATAACAAAAAGAGAAGTAAAAGAGAAGTGAATTAATATTTAAATGAAAGTCAATTACGTAAAAAACTTATGAAACAAACAATTATTTGTATATAATTGAGGCTTAAGTTTATGTAATGTTTAACAAAAACACAATAACAGTAATTATTTAGATTAAAAACATACCAAACGATCAAAAATAAGGCGATTTGAGGAAAAATTAGCTTTTATTAAAAGAGTAAAAACACTGAAACATCAATAAAAATGTTGTGAATCAATAAATTAATTATTGTAAAGCTCTTTAAAAGCTCTTTAAATCAAGTGTTGAGTCAGTTTAGTATTCAATTGCAATAAAACTATTAACAAACTTGTGATTCAGTCTTACATCAGATAAATCTATGGCAACACATACAGTACAACACCAGATAGCAGTCAACGTAGTGATCAACTCAAAGCATTCATCAAAACTTGAGATTATTGTTGAGAAGACTCAACTTGTTTCAGATCACTATTAATGTTGTTTAAAACACTTTCCAATCGTTGACTTTATATTAATTCAATTTTATAATTAGGTCTAATTCTGTTTAAAGGTTTTTAAAACTCTAAAACTATTTAATTAAAAATTTAATTTTTTCAATATTTTCACTCAATTCAAGTTCAGACAAATATTTAAAAAATACTTAATTTAAGAATATATTTGTCTGAAATATTTTACGAACAGAATAAGTTCAAAAACTTTGATTTTGTCGTTTCATTAACTTTGGCTTCAGTTTAGAGTTGATCTTCACTTAAGACAGACTTAAAATTTGAAGAATTTAAATGAAATTGAATACTGTATTACCATAACTGGTAATCACATATTAATTAAGATGTTAATTAAATAGAATTTGATTAATTTCTAAACATTAGTGAACTCTTTTGAAACTCTGGAAAGAAAAAGTTTGAGAATGTGTGACAAATGTTAAGAACTTCGCAAATAGCGTGACTTAAACTTGAGTTTTTGCACCACTGATTATCTTATTCCAAACAATTGAGATTTACGGACGAGATATACGTTCATAGAGTACATCATTCATATCTATGAATTAATTATACAAACTTACGTAACAGGCAAACAGTGTTGCGTCAATTTATCACTAGTTTATTCAAGTTTTAAAATCTATCTTTTGATAACTAAGAGAAGTCGTATATTTTTTGTCTTATTTCACGTGATATGAACCCGTTCACTATAAAGATAATAGAAGTGTTCAAATTTGTTCAATATTGCAATAAATTGTAATAAATTGCAATAAATTGTAATAAATTGCAATATTAGTTCACTTAATAAGCATTCAATTATGAAATGCTCTCAATGTATTGCAGTTAATTAGTCTGTATTGCAGTTAATTAGTCTGTATTTTTCTTAACTAATCAATTATTGAAATATGAAAAAAGTTTTTCGAGTGCATTAGTACTTGTTTAGATAGTATGGACTCGAATTTAGTCTCATGTTTTACATACGTAGTTTAACATAGATTACGATTTTTCGGTTACTTAAAGCACTTTATTCTAAAAGTAATAATTAACACAAATATATCAAATTAGGTAATTATTCGGTAATCATTTTTCACCAAAAATACAGTTATAAATATAAATAAACCTCAAAATCCTGAATTTGGAAATTAAATATAATTGAGTAAAATATATTGAATTCCAAAACCCCTAAATAAGCCCCTAAAGCCCCTAAATAATGAACCCCTTATTAAGCCCATAAAGTTTCAGAGCGATTAAAAACATTTTTAAAAATTTGGTAATTACCGAAAAATCCTAAGCCTGATTATTATTAAACGTAGTAAAGCTAAGTTTGTTTGTTAAGTTTGTTTTTTGGTTGGAATATATTTTTAATTTTATAAAAAATGTGTTTTTTTGTAAACTTGATTTTTCAAACTTTTTCCAATTATTATATAGTTTGGCCAAATAGGGCAACAATGCCTACACTTTCTTAAATGTGGTGCCACTAAATCCACGGAATCGACTGATATGGACTGATATTAAGGATGTGCAAAGTACACGATGAGAGGGGCGGTTCTTTTTTTTGGCCTTTGACCCCTATATGAGGCGTAAAAATTTGTAATTACTCTTTGAATTACTCTAAGTGCGCGCCAGAATTGTATTATTCTTCAGTATTTGTGGCAATCATTTCGTTCTCATGCTTTAGTGCTAACTATTGGATGTTTTGATAGACATAAATATAAATAAGAGATTCATTTAATAGTTTAATCAAATTTTATAATTACAAACAAAATAACATCAAAAAAGACTATTAAAAAAATAGAAAACGAGTGCAAACTTTAACAAAACTAATTCTTTTGCTGAACTGATACTTGAAATCTGAATCACTTTTCGCGAATCAATAATTTTTGAGTTCTATTCGATTCTTAAAAAGTTCAAGTGATTCAGGATTTGCGATCGCGTTCTTATTGATCACTTCCTTTCCCGCGACAGTCATTTTTACGGCCACTTCTATTTTCTTGCCGTTGATTGTGTACTAAAAGGACAACAAATCAATGAAAACAAATGCAAATTAATCTCAAAGACTCACAGGAATATCTGCAACTTCGAGAATAACACTCGGTATATGTCGTGGAGAAAGTTTGGATCTTATTTCGGATTTAATTTTATTGATGAGAGTCTCAGTCAACTCATATCCGTTTTCCATTTTCAAAAATAAAACAACTCTTTCCTCATTTTTATCATTATATTGAGAAACACAAACACTGTCTTTTACTTCTTGAACAGATTCTAAAATATTGTAAATCTCAGAACTTCCAAATCGTACTCCATTAGGATTTAGAGTTCCATCGCTTCGTCCGAGCATTAAAATGCCATTTGTTTTGTCGTTTATCATACAAAAGTCTCCGTGAGTCCAAACGCCTTGAATCAAAAATTTAAACAATTTTAAATTTTTTAACAATTTTTAAACAAATTTTTAAAGAATTGATATTCTTTAAAATTATTAGGCATTAAAAGATATCTAAAGATCGCACTATAAAAGTGGTTTTGACTCCAGATTTATTAGTATTGAGACCTTTAATTTGAATTAAGATACAAATAAAAGTAAACTGCATTTTATACCTTCGAAATGAGAAAAGTAAGCGCTTTTATATTTTTGTCCATTAGGATCATTCCAGAACATTGTTGGCATCGATGGGAAAGGCTTAACACAAACCAATTCTCCTTTAGAGCTTTTAACGGCAACACCTAATGTACTTATAAATTAGTAAATGTTTGAAATACAAGTATATCTAAATTGCTATTAATCTAAATAATAATACTCTAAAGTAAAATACAAATTATAAGCAATACCTTTATCATTCCAACACTCAATAGCCATTCCTAAATTGATTGACTGAATTTCTCCTGAATAGACAGGTATTGTCGGGTTTTGTCCCGCAAAACAAGATATAATATCAGAACCACCAGAAATAGAACCGAGCAAAACATCGTTTTTAATTTTGTTGTACACATATTCGTAAGATTTTTGTGTTAAAGGAGAACCTGTAGAGAGGATAGTGTGTAAGGTCTTCAACTTATGTGTGTCTTTAGGAATGAGTCCCATTTCTTCCATTGTTTGAAGTCCTTTAGGACTCGTACCAAGAATTGTAACTCCAATCTCATCAATGATGTCCCATAAAGTATTAGAAGAAGGCATAAAAGGCGAACCATCTGTTCAAACAATTCAGTTAGTATTGAAATAAAATCATCAAATATTGAGAGTTGTGTTTCGTTTACCGTAGAGAACAATTGAAGCACCGGTAGCAAGTGCTGAGACTAGCCATTGCCACATCATCCAACCCGTCTATAAAGATATGTTATTAATACATTGTTTAATAACAAGTAATATGTTATTTATATCTAGTTTTACAATTATTCTTTATTATTGGTTATTCTGTCGCATAAATTATTACTTACTGTTGTGTAAAACAAAATTATATCTTTAGAGTCCATATTTCCATGAAGTATATGTTCCTTCAAATGCTGGATCAAAGTTCCCTTTAATTGATAATTAACACAATTGATATAAATTTATATTTATGTAAATACTAGTATAACTCTATTTATCATTAATTAACTAATTTTGCATACAATTAATTACAGTGAAACCTCTAGAGTTGATCACCTCCTTATTTTGATCACTATATTAGTGTCTGTTGAGAATCTCATAGGGTTAACATTAAGCAAATCAAAACCTCTAAAAGTTGATCACAAAGTTGGTGTCTAATTAGAGACACCTTAGAGAGGTTTCACTGTATTAACAATTAGAAAATTTTAAGTGTTTAAAAGATTAGATATATTCTTATATTCAATTCGTAATAATTAAATTTTCTTAAAATTGAAAGCCATACAAAATATTTGAATAAAATAGAACATTAAACAAACTCATACCCCAACCGAGTGGACCAAACATTTTGGTTCTCCGGTAGTTCCCGATGAAAACAGTATACATAATGGATGACTGAACGGAGCTTCAAAATAATTGATTGGATTTTGATCACAGGAATCGGATATAAACTCTTGCAAAGTACAACTGTACGGTATACTTTCCAACATTTGATTGAACAAAACTTCATTTTGAGTTTCATTTGAGATATCAAGAGGTGAAATGACTACTTTAATGAGACTATCGAGTGAATCAACAAGTTTTGATAATTTCTCCAAATGGTTGTGTCGCTTCCCATTATAAATAACTGCATCGACAGAAAATATCAATTTCGGTTTTATTTGGCGGTATCTTTCAAGAACCCCCTAATATAGAACAAACGAATCATTTTGAAACTTTTCATCGAATTAGTGAATCGAAGGCATACAGAAATCCCAAAGTCTGGTGAGGTTGAGCTCCAAATTGCACCAATTACTGCGGTGGCTAAATAAGCCTCGACTGCGTCCCTTCCATTTGGTAAATATCCTTTTGATTAAAATGATTAAAATGATGAAACCTTTATTTTGTAGTAAGATTACTAATGAAGAGAATAGGCTCGGCTCTAACGATGGAGCTTCGGGACCAGACAAGAAAATTATAGAAATTTTTTTTCATGAAATCAATAATAGAGGTGTATTATAGAACATATTCAAAAATTAGCT
>JAUJYT010000105.1:0-30742 GCA_033996565.1 Nanhermannia nana
TGTTCACTAAAATGCAGGTGCAATGAGTTCAATAACTTTTCATTTTCAGTATAGTCTTATCTGTAGAATACACACAAAAGGCTAATCATAGCCACTGACCAATTGAAGTAAAACTTTTTTAATCCCTTCAGATGTTCTGTCTTAAAATTGAAGTTCTCAGTGATTTTTCTATCATTTGTTAAAAGCTTTTCAGTTCTCACTTATGAGAAGGTTTTCTAAATTCTTAAAATTAAGGTAGAATTGAAATATAATTTCTTATTTGAATATTAGTCCGTTTTGAGTGAAATTAACTTTAGTATTTCAAAAAATGTGGTTTAACAATTGTTTAATAATTGTTTTATTGGTAGTAATCGCTCAATGTAAGTATTAATTCATTTTAAATTAATTATTAATACTAATTATTAATACAAACATATTCTTCTTTGTATTAGGTTTTGGTCAAAATGCGATTAAAGAGTTAAAGAGGTCTGTATTTCAACATTTATCCTTTTTAATTCATGAAAAACTTGTTCAAAATAAAGAAATAACTTTTGTCTAATTTTTAGAGCAAAGAGACATTTCGTATTCAGACGCATCAAACTGCAACCGCACAGAATTACCATTCCAGTGCCTCATTTCCCACTTTTCCCTATATTCAATCCAATAATAGCATTTCCTCCACCGATTCCAAAACTTCCTCCTTATCGTCCAGTAACTCCTCTTCCATCTTATGATGCAATTTCTTCACTAAAGCCTAAATACGAAGATGAAGTTTATCCACCTGTATATCTGACAACGAAAGGCTATACTAATGATATTTATCCAACACTTAAGCCATATATTGCACCAAAAGTTTATCCAAGTCTCCCATATTCACCGCCAAAAAAGGTCTACACTCCAGCACCAAAGCCATACTTACCACCAAAAGAGGTCTACACTCCAGCACCGGCTCCATACTCACCACCAAAAAAGGTCTACACTCCAGCACCATATTCACCACCAAACAAGGTCTACACTCCAGCACCATATTCACCACCAAAAGAGGTTTATATCACTCCAGCACCATATTCACCACCAAAAGAGGTTTATACTACTCCAGCACCGGCTCCATACTCACCGCCAAAAGTGGTCTACACTCCAGCACCGGCTCCATACTCACCGCCAAAAGAGGTTTATACCACTCCAGCACCGGCTCCATACTCACCGCCAAAAGTGGTCTACACTCCAGCACCGGCTCCATATTCACCACCAAAAGAGGTTTATACCACTCCAGCACCATATTCACCACCAAAAGAGGTTTATACTACTCCAGCACCGGCTCCATACTCACCGCCAAAAGAAGTCTACACTTCAGCGCCGGCCTTATATTCTAAGCCAAAATCATATGTTGAACCAGAGGCTTACACAACACCTCCGCCGGGAACTCCCTATCCAACAACCATCGCATATGCACCGCCTAAAGTTTACACAACTCCTTACACAATAGCTTATCCAACAAATATTGTTTACACTACACCTGCTTCGTATTCTACAGCCAAACCGTACGCACCAACGAAAGAAGTCTATACTACTCAATACACAACACCTAAACAATATGCACCGAAAGTAGAATATACATCAAAATCTTACGCTCCAGAGCCATACCCAACGGCTGCACCGTATGTGCCTCAAACACACATACCCTGTGTTACGACTCCATATAACGACATTCATTGTGAAGATAATGCTTATAAGAAATGATACTATTCTTTGTATTATTTTCTTAAAATTCAATCCTAAGTCAGAGTCATTTAACTATTATTTTTATTTACTCGTATTGTGTTTTTATTCTAAGACTGCATTCATTGAAATCCGAAATTATTGAATCAATAAAATTAGTTTTTATTCAGACTGATTACTGGAATATAAGTTATTTTTTTAAGTTAACTTTTAGATGAAAAAATGGTTTATATTTGTATTTAATACAGCAGTTTATTGATTAAAAAACTCAATTAAAAGAATAGCAAAACAATGAAAGACCAATTAATGAGTTTTCAGGTTTTATTTGCTTATTTAACTTAAGAGTATTCAAAAAATACTATTAAAATAAAGCCTATATATAATGCATATTCAATACATTTTTACCGATATTAGAAACAATTGATGAAAATAAAAATTAAATTAATTAATAATAATAATTTAAAAAATTATTCTTTTTCAATTAAATTCTTTTTAAAAACTTCAGTTGTTTGAAGTACTTTTCTGGAGAGTCTAATGTGACCAGAAGAGGGATCTCTACCAAAATATTTAACTTGTATTTCTTGACCAACTTCTAGACCTAAAGCTGACGGATGACTAACTTTACGCATATCTAATTGTGATATATGAAGAAGCGTTGGATTCATCGTTGGATACAATTGGACTAAAACACCATTTTCACGAATTTCAACTATTTTCGAAGTATATATAGCGCCGAACTCTAAAACCGGTTCATTAGTTTCTGTTAATAATTTATTAATCACTTCAAGAGCTTCTAAAAGTGCGCTTTGATTTGGAGCAAAAAGAATAAAATTATTGATGTCTTCATTGTCTTGAGTTATTTGAACGCCCGTATCAGACGTCAACTTTTTAACATTAGATCCGCCATAACCTAAAAATTTTGATCGTTTATGAACAGGTATTTCTAACTTTTGTGAAACAGGACTGCTCTCTTTGGGCTCTTTTCGCGGTTCTCTTATCCTCTCATTCATTATGCTTATGATTTCACTTTTAGCAGTTCCTGCTTTTTGAATGGCTTCGATCAATACTACGAATGGTAGACCTTCAACAAGTTTACAGTCAAGCTGTAGAGCAGTGAACGCTTTTTTAGTTCCCGCTATTTTGAAATCCATTTCTCCGAAATAGTCTTCGAGACCAGAAATATCTGTTAAAACTCGGAAATTGTCTTCATGTTTGACGAGACCCATCGCTACGCCTGCAGTTGGAGCAGAAATTTTGACTCCGGAGTCCATTAATGCCAGACTTCCCGCACAAACACTAGCCATAGATGACGAACCATTCGATTCAAGGACTTCACACGAGAGCCGTATAGTGAATGGAAAGTCATCGGGCACAACGGGTCGTATGGCCTTCTCTGCGAGTGCCCCGTGTCCTATCTCACGTCTGCCCACTATATTCCTTCCGATATCATTAGTCGCGTATTGAGGAAACTCGTAATGAAGCATAAAATTTTTCTCTTTGAGCCCACCAGTGATTACTGAAATGGGGTCTGATCTCCAAACAGCGTCTAACGAATCGAATGAGACGGTGCACATCACTTGGGTCTGTCCGCGTTGGAAAAGTGATGAGCCGTGAAGTGGTTTAAATAAATTGATTTCACAATTAATTGGTCGCAATTCTGTCAAAAGCCTTCCGTCACATCGTTTGTCAGTCTCGACCACTAATTCCGCGTAAATATTTTTCAATACATTATGAAAAGCGTCAGATAGTAAGGAATGCGAATCTTCTGTAAAGTTTTCTTTAAGTTTTTCCATAGCGTCGAGACGTATGGCTTCCAGTTCTTGATCGCGAGAAAGTTTATTGTGATTATAATTTGTAAACACATCACGAATTCGAGTATAACAGAGACTGAGATTTGAAAATATAAAATAAATTCAAAATTTTAGAATTTATTATTCACTTCACAATTGACATAAAACATACGCTTTAATCGCTTCGTAATGCTCTTCATTTGGAACCGAGAGCTCATTCATATCTCTCTTTGTCTTTCCGATTGAATTTTGCAACTTTTTTATCTCATTAATGACTAGTTTTGATTCTTTGATGCCTTGTTTAATGGCTTTTAGAAGATAAGGCTCAAGAATGGGCTCATTAGCGAACGCCTCAAGCATTAGAACATTTCCCACATCGTTAACACTGACCACTAAATTCATAACCGATTCATTCATTTCTTTTCGTGTGGGACTAGTTATCACTTCATAATCTCTCATAACAGCCACTCGTACGGCACCAATGGGTCCATTCCAGGGGATGTCTGAGAGGGAGAGTGCGGCCGACGCGCCATTGATGGCAACGATGTCGGGATCATTATTGCCGTCAACTGATAATAGATTACAAACTAATTGAGTCTCAAAATTATATCCTTTGGGAAACTGAGGTCTTATCGAGCGATCGATGAGACGAGAGGTCAGTATTTCTTTCTCTGATGTCCCGATCTCTCGACGCAAGTAATTGGTTGGTATCCGTCCGGCGGCCGAAGACTTCTGTCTGTAGTCAACAGTTAAGGGAACAAAAGATGAAAAAGAAGTGTTTGACTTAGTCTTAGACACGGCGACAACCATTACGTTTGTGTCACCCGATTGGACAACAGCACACCCGTCGGCCATTCGCGCCAAATGACCAGAACTTATGCCAAGTGTTCGGCTATTCATTCAATTGATTTGATTATACATTAAAATCATTTCAAATTCATATTAACTTTGATTTCATACCCGTTACTAAACGTTACTTTTGTTTCATCTCTTTTGACACCACTTGAGAGGCATTTCCTTAACATATAATTAAAGCAATGCTTCCATAAAAATGATTTATTTCTTGATATTATCTTTTGATTAAATGATAGCATTATTTTATTACTATTTTTAAGTTATTTTTTACACTTTTGAATACTTTTCAACATTTTTGTGAAACACGTGAGAGTCAGATGACATGCATTTCAATCAAATGCAGTGTTCACTACATTTATATTTTGAGTCTATTTATGAAACAATTGTTTTAATTATTATTTATTGATATGTTTTACTTAATAATGTTTTTATTGCAACCAATTATTTATAAACTTTATTTTATTTAAAATAACTTAAACTTTCACGTAAAGGGTGTGAACTGTATCTCAAGTTTATGTGAGTTTTTGAAGTTTAGCTTAAACTTTATTAATTCAAAGTTTTGATAATTTCAATAAAATTATTAATTATTTATAATTTTCATTATATTTCAGTTTTAAAAGAGATCCCAAACAAATATTGAATGGAATGAGTAATAAATGAATTTAATATAGAATTAAATGATAAATACTTAATATTTTTAATTAGTTTTATAGTCTAATAGATGTCACACAAAACTCCTTAACACAAAAATGATTTGAATGAATTCAATGAAATATGAATATACTGTTCAACAATATGTAAGCAAATGTTGTTATCTATACTTTAAAAACAAAAATATTTGCTTTTCTAATGCTTTAAAAATGAAATAAGTAAAGATTCCGAACAAAATACAATAGTTTTAATTGATTCATATTTTTCATAAAACAATATTATGTCAAAACTTTTCGATTCAAAAGTAAATAATTAGACGTATTTTATACTACAATTGGTTGAAGAGTTTGCGCAGAACTACCTCTACATTACTTTCATGTATTTGAGAGACATTTTTTCCATAGAACTGATGGCTCTGGTGTTGTGTGTGTTTTCATATGACAAGCCATTCAATTCAAGTTCACTCTAAACTAGTATTAGTTAAAGAGCAATGACTAATACGAAGTGATAGTATTGTAAATGTGAGACTCAATCAACTTATTACATAAAGCCTAACAATGTTTTCAATCAAAATGTGTTTTCTGTTATCATTTGTTTTGATATATAACTGATAATTATTTATTGCCATTGGGTTTGTG
Organism: Nanhermannia nana; assembly: GCA_033996565.1. Taxonomy (NCBI): domain Eukaryota; kingdom Metazoa; phylum Arthropoda; class Arachnida; order Sarcoptiformes; family Nanhermanniidae; genus Nanhermannia; species Nanhermannia nana. The sequence continues at coordinate 5,633 of JAUJYT010000105.1, forward strand.
TTTATTTGAAGAGTTGAACCAAAAAACAAATTGTAAGTCATTAGTATTGAACTTTATTTTAGTTTTTATTAAATAAAAAGTCAATATCATATACAGTTTCTAAAGTATGTGTTTATTCATAGCTATGACTCATAGCCTATACATTTGATTAATAAATTCTCCATATTTTTAGTCCTGTTTTACACAGTTTTAAACTTAAAGAAAAACTTTTTTCCTTTGCGTTTATTAGTGTTGCGAAACATTAGTGACAAATGTGTGTAAAAAAATATGTTATATTTCTAACAAAACGAAAGCTTTTGATCCTAAGCTTTATTTGCTGTAAAAATAGGCGAAAAAACTTTTTCTATTCACTAAAATCCATAATTCATTGTAAGTAATGGTCAGTTAATTCATGTTATACTCTATGAAGAAGGCATTGAAATAAGTTTTTATTTTCACGACTTTATTATCTCATAAAATAAATTTACAAAAGAGATTAGGAGTAGAAATACTTATACTTTTATTGTTATTATTATTATAGAAACTTATTTATTATTTACTCTAAGCTTTAGTCAAATATTGAAAAATAGTATAACTTTTTAGATAAAACTATTTAAAAGCTAAACACATGTAAATGTATGAAAGGATGTAATGACAAGCGATGGCTTCGTTTTTCTTCCTCTTTTCAGTCAGTTTTCCTTTTATGAGATCCAGTGCTTAACCATTTCTAAGTAGAACTTCATTTTTATGCCACTATTCGTCCTATTTATTTGTCGTCTATATGTATGTTAGTGTATGTCTTTGCACAACTCGAGCATTGGGTGGAGTTTTTAATTTTGACACTAAATAATAGACAACTTCTGCCAAATTGTTGAAAAAGATGTTATAATTGTTAACAATTTATATGAACATTAACTCATTAAAACCGATTTAAACTTGAATTCAAGTCATTCAAGACTAAAATTTTGTCATTTCTTTCTTTAAATATTAATTTGATTCAATTTAATTCACAGCTCTTTCAAATGGTATAAACTTTTTTTTTACACATCTATCTCTCATTTTTTGCTGACATTTGGTGTCCGCCTTTCATGTGTTTTATATTCAAGATTTTTATATTGGTTGACATGAATTATTATTACTGTTAGACATGAGACGTAAACTAAAAGTCATACTTAATATTAAGTAATAAAACTAATAGAAGAGAAATATCTGTATAAGAGTTTTATTGGCAAAAAGCTGTAATACTTGTCTAATAGTCTTATTGATTAAATTATATGATTGGCAAACATAACGCTAACAACAGATGCATAAAGACTTTATTGAAGCGTAAACTTTGAACTTAATGGTCACGTCTTCTCATTCTCTGACTCTTGAGTTTTCTTTTTGTCTCAAACTTATGTGGACCTGATTTGAATGCTAAACACGGGGTTTGTCTTATTTACAGCCCTCTGTTCGAGTGGTGAAAAGTGTGGTTTTGGTGTGGATGAGCACCAGGTGTTAGGCGTCAATCAACCTTATATTGAAAATACATATACATCTGCTATGACTGCCACAGACATATTTATTGCATGTGAGCCTATGTGAGCCTCTGCTCTCTCTCTCGCTATCGCTTCCACTACTTTCTCTCCCTCTCCTCTCTCCTCTCTTTGAGTTTTGAGTTCTTTCTAATGGTGTTAACAGTGAAGAACTGTTACAGAAGTAATACTCTTTGACTGCAAAGTGCATATATTTTTCCGTTGCTCTAATCGTTGAAACGCTCGGATAATCTCCAAAATGTTTGATAGTTTTGGAGACGCGTGTGTCTGAGTCTGACTCGTGTGCACTTTATTAAAGTCTTTCTGTTCGGACACGTGCAGATGTCTATTATGGACAATGAGCTGCTTTCTCTCTACCAGTGCTTTATTTGGGTCTTATTTTGAGGTAAAGAATCAAATTTCACTGATTTTTTTGACATTGGTCTCATTCTTCTGACAGCTTTTCAGATAAATTACTTCCTTTTCGATAAAAGAGACCCATATTTTAAAAATAAATTTCAAGAAAGTTTATAATTGAATATTTAAAAAATCAATTTATTCACATATTTGTATCATATAATGGTTTTCTAAAAAAGTTTTAAATAAATTAGCTTTCATTTAATGATTTTTGTATTCCTGTGATAACACCTAAACTTTATTAATATTCATTAGTGTGTAAAGAGTTTCGTAACTAATTTACATAAATTAACTTTTAACGGATGAATATTTTAAAAAGAAAATCACTGGTCTGAGTCTCTCACGTACTTTCCTGTTACAGTTCAAATTAATTTTAGTGTTAGGATCACTTCAATATAATGCTGTAAACTATTGAATATAACGATATCGCACTATAAGATATTGAATGTAGGGATAAATCAATAATGGGTTTGGTTTTCATAAATATTCAACGATCCGAACAAATACTTAGGATGAGTCACATGAACCATATTGTGTCGCAACTGTTCGTAACTTATAAAAGAGTTTCTATGATTTGAGTAAAAGAAAATTTGGCTTTCATTAGGAGAAAACATTTGGGACTAAATATGCGCTTCCGCTCAATCTGAGAGACTTTACTTAATGAAAGTGACTCTCAATATGTTTGTCTGCTTTAATTGACTCATTCTTGTGGCTCAAACTCAAAAGAAATGAGTGAATGCCATATTTCATGCCATATGTTCTTATTTTTCTATATTTCCATTGTTTGGGTTAACCTTTTGTCTAACTCTATGTATTTGAGAATTGCATTAATTTTAAAGTTTTTGTCGATTGACGATTAACTCAAAGATCAGATTAGTTTTGAAGGTCTATCTGCGGTTCGCAGACCTCCTCCTACTTCCAGCTTCACCATTGCCTTAACATTCATTAGAACCCCTCTATTATTTTGGATTCGTTTCAAATGAATTTACTTTCATTGTTCGTTTGTTCCCATAATTTACTATAATTGCGAACTCAAACAATTACTTAATCTATTTGAAAATTATTTCAGTGTTTTTACTCACAAATTACTATTTATTATTATACAGGTATTACAGAATTGATTAACATTTCATTTATCTCTCAATTTTGAGGCCAACAAGATATGGCATAATTTTAATGGTAACTGTTCTAAAGAATTGTTAGAGCAATGCTTTTTGCTTTTATGACATTTCAAGCATTATTGCAATCAAAGGGAGGAGAAGTGAACGCACGAAATAAAAGTACATAACTTGAGCTCATTCGAGATAACACAAGTCGTCGTCGACTAACTTGTAAACGCAGTATTTGCTGAGCAAGTATATAACGAATGAACCTTTAAATGACAGTTACGCTTGTTTTCGGTTTCATATTCAAGTTTTTTCTCTCGGAAGTTAATTTACCAAAAATGGTTATTTCGGTTAAGTTTTTTTTGCAGTATTTCATTATATTGAGTGCAAATATTATGGAAGAGTCCACTAATAAGTTATGAAGACTTAATTCATCAAACATTGATTTATGTAAGTTTAACTCGAGGCTTGTAATTATCTTCGGTTCGGCCAAATTGATGAATAATATTTTTAATATAATTGTTCTGTTAAGAAGAGTTCATATGCTGTGAATTTTAGCGCAAGCTATGCCCTGAAAAAGTATTATATGAACCGAAAAAAGGATGAGAATTGGCTTCAAAGAAAATTCTAGTTTCAAGAGTTGTTGGTTTGTGAACACAAAAGCTGTCAAAAGCCTTAATGCAAATTCATTAAAACCGAAAACAGTCCTATAAACCAAGCCTTATATGATTTATTATAGTCTATAATTTATGCTCAAATGCATTGCTAAACTATGTATTAGTAGACTATCGCCCCTGACCTCTATAAATATCAAAATTGTTGATTTTGCAAAACTTATTAGATTTTGAACTATTGATATGATTGGGGCGTATGTATGGTCACAAATGAGACTTTGAATCTTTTGAATAGCAGTTCTCAATCAATAGATTGAGTTAATACTATATTCTCTGCAAAAAATAATTGAAATCTCGATTGGAGTCAAAACTAAAAGAGAAATGAGTGGTTGGGAATGTTTCAAAAGTAGTTTCGTTAAAATGCAATTTTTACTTTTTTATGCAACAGATTTCCTGCTCCTTAATTAAGATGCGATTACACTAACTGTACACTCACTGCACACATGACCGGTAATATCCTTATAACGACTGAAGGTCTAAAGCTCTCCTCAAATATTAATTTGCTATTTATACGGGTTTCACTTGTGCTGATTCCAGATTAGCAGCACTTAAATATCGAGTACTCATTCGATTCATGCATAGGTATAATCAATACTTATTTATAAGCTCTAAAAGCATAGTCACGATAAATATTAAATTTATCGGTTATTTGTTTATTATTCAAATAATAAATCTTATTATTTGTTTTTGATATAATTATATCGCGATTATAAATGTAAATCTAATTTATAGGTAACGATAAGTTAGACCTTTGCTATCAATTAACAGATACTGTAATAGAATAGTTTGTTGAAAATATGTTTAATTAAATGCACTCTTTTTTTATTATTTTGAGATAAACTAAAAAAGGTATAAAAATATTTATTATTTGTAACTGCTATGTAATTATTGCTAAGAATAAGTTACCTTTTATTATAATTAATCTCTCACAGTATTCGCTTAATAGAATCTAAAAATTTAATTTACTGTATGAAAAGTGTGTCAATGATGAACAACGCTTTTATTTGCATAATTTGAAGCACAGTTTAACATAATTGAATTCAATTTATCAGAATATTATTGATATTAAGACTCGAGTCTCTATTGAAAAAAAACTTATCACAACTTTGAAGGGTTTCTTAAGCAGCAAACATAAGTACATATAATTATTTGGAAGGAAACATAATACATGTTAATTGAAATGATTAAATTATTGTATATGATGTTCGATTCATTATTTCAAGGCTCAAAGTGCTATTCGGCAGAGCTCTAAACCTTTTATCACAAACAACAACTCAATTAGAGTTAAATTACGAGCAATTCATTATATTATAATTTATGCCTAAAGACGGACATTACAACCGAGTTATGTAAGCATTAAAAATTAGTTTTAAACTCGATTCGTCACTTTTTTATCTTAAAATTCTTACGTAAAGTCATTTAACTTGAAAGTTTTGGCAGAAGACTCGGCAATTAATTTAAAAAACAACAAAGGAATATATGATAATTTAGTGTAAGTTCAAAGTAATATACTCTGCAATACGGAAATGAATTCATTTAATTAATAAAATTTGTCTCCATATGACTGCAATCGTAGTTTCGCCCATATATTTATGTTGTATTTAAAGCATTTAATAATAATTTATTAAAATGAAGTTATGATTTGTTTGCTATTCATTAGTGATATTCACCAGAATATAATTGAAAGCAATGCTTTACAATCGATATCTATAATAAAGATTTATGAAATGTTGTTTTGACAGTGACTTAATTCTTGAAAATACTGCTTTTTGAGTTTCATTTGTCATATTTGTGGTAAACATCTTAAATGGGGAGCAAAAGAAATTTTTTTTCTTATAGTATTTTTTGCACTTGTTTTTTATTTTTTGCAATATTTGACATATGGTTTTCAAGTTTTTGAAACTTTTTCATATTCAATTTCAAGCACTAGGTATTTATTCTCTTTTTTCTTATCACTACTGTTATGTATTGATATCATTTTATCTCAATGTTTAAATGGTGGGTGGAGTGAGACTTTTAGGTTCCAAACATTTAGTTTTTTTGTACTTTTTTATTATTCTATTACATAACGGCTCTTATGTTTGATTTTGTGTAATGACAAGCGTTAGAAAACGGTTTTTTAAAGCGATGAGTTTGAATAAGACGAATGCTCCCAATAATAAGCACTTTTTGTATACCACACCAAATAAACCAATTCATTGTGTTAGTTAACTATCAGGAAAACACTTACAGGATATTAAGGATTCGCCCGATTTTGCATAACTTGAACTCAGGCCACAATTTATTTTATTTTTGTTATTTATTTTTCTCAGTTATCAAATCATTTTATTACTGATTTTAATGACTTTTCTGTCAAATCACAATTTCACTCACCCTTTGAATCAAAAATTCTAAGTAATTACCAGTTCTTTAGCCAAAACTTGTCTTTATAATAATCCCACATTGACTTCAATTTGTATGTTTGAAAACCAGATTTTAGATATCTATTTAGTTTTTTAGACACTGTGTGAGGCCTTTGCTCTCAAAGGCCCGTACAATCTGTGAGTTTATTAGAAATATTTTATTATCAATTTTAAAGAGTTGAACAAAAATAGAAGCTGTGTTTAACAATTCTGGCCATAACCTGGTCTTTACATTTTGGAGTCGAAGCTTACAGTTCTCTGTTATCAATTCAAAGAATTTCATATTTAGATGTGTGCAAAGAATAAGATAAGATTAGTTTCTTATTCTTAACATTCATTCCTTTCTCTAAATTTTTAATTTCAAGTCATGCTTCAAAATGATATTTCGCTATCACTTTTATATTACTGCTAAACACACTGTAGATATGCTTCAATAAAAGTTTGATTTCATAAAAAGTTAGGTTTTTATCCTTTTTAAAACTTTATTTACTTGGCTTTTGCTTTAGCGGGTGATTGACCTCAAAAGCAAATAATTTGCCAAATTTTAACATAAAAGAGATGCGCGCCGTTTACTATCAAATGTAATATTATTTCTAAACCAGCAGTAGTGTTATGTTCTTCACAATATTTGTTAGACCTGCTGAACGATCGATATCTGTGAGAAAAGGAGTACTATTACATAAATACATGCTAAAGAGTATAGAATAATATAATTTTAGAGATGTTTTCTTTTCTAATAAAACTATAATAAAGTTCTCTCGTTATGATCCAATATGTAAGACATTAAGACTTGCATTTTAGTTCACTTTTATTGCTAACTTTCAAATATGCCTTCAGTTACTTATACTTATATTTAAGTTATAAATTGTTTGTTTTTCGCAATTTTTGAAAAGATCTTGCCCATTAAACCATCTGAGAAAATATGTTGGATTCAGTGCGATATTCATTGGCTAATCTTGAGTGTGAGTATATTTTATTAAATTTGAATCACAATTACTTTTTTGTTTTTAATACTGTAATTATATTTTCTTTTATCATCCATTCACTAATCTTTTAATACCAGAAGAGTTTGTTCCTAATGTTCTATTGGACTAACTTTTATACTCTTAATCTGATTGTTCTCTATAGCGAGTCCAGAGAGTGAATTGGATGTAATTCTTGGCCAACTGTGCGCATTAGAAACGCAAATTGATCGCGAGCTGTTGGGCAAACTGGAAAACGGTGTCTCTAAAGATCGTGAAGAAAAGCCTAATATGACATCCAGTGATGTAGTATTGACGCCAAACGATAATTTAATTAATGGCCAAACAATGACTGATCCTTCATATGTGAATCGATCTCATCGTCGATCTGGTTCTGGAGGTGGAAGCAGTACAGAGGTATACATGGCTTTTGCAATGTTTTTCACTGAACTTTTATTTAAGGTGTAAATGCATTAAATAATTGATATGACTTTCTCTCGTTTTCTGTTTTATTAATGATTCTGTTATTCAATTGTGACTCAATTGCAGATGCAATACACTAATGGCGCACGAACTGACTCTCCAGATAATGATTCCGCTTATTCTGATTCGCTTTCTATGTTATCCTCAGAACAGTCGTCATCATCAGGTGGTGCCAGTATTTCAAACTCTAGTCAGATATTATCTAAAAGTAATACAACCCAAGCAAAAGATGTTCAGGTAATAAAGCATTAAATAATAATAGAAACTAATGCTAAATAATATAGTATTTAGAAATTTATATAATCGACGATTAGGGCTAAGAGTTGTGTCGTTCGTCATAAAAAAGAGCGATTCAAATGAATTGAAGCCTAAAAGTTGTTCGAAAGTTATTCGAAGGATTTGGCGAACTATACCATTAAAGATTGAGTGCTTCACTTTTGCTCTGAAACACTCCAATGATATTTAAGGCGCGACACTGTAATTCATAGCCCTAATTAAAGTATGGTTGTGTCCGCTCACAAACTTTGTGATAACCATCGCCTACACTTTATTGCGCTAACTATTTCTCTTATACTACGCTTTTTTCATCACTTTTGTATTGTGCTGTTGTGTAAGCCTATGTGTGTATACCATTATTGGTGTGTTTCAAACTATACTATGTTTCTTTACTTACGTTTTTTTCTCTTTGCCTTATTTCCTGACTTTGTCTTTTCTCTCAGGATCAAACCGATCAAACAGCAGTTCGTATCAAAGCTGAGAAAATAAAAATAGCCCTCCAGAAAATGCGAGAGGCAAGCATTAAGAAGGTATCATATATTAGACTTAGAAAGTTGTTATCAAAACATTACTCTTATAAAAGTAGAATAAATACATAGCTTTTATGTTTGAAAATCGACGAGTTGATGAATAACTAATTTGAGTGCAAATAAAGAGCACTTCTTTTTTATGGTTTCATACGTTTGAGATTTTTTAGAAGTTGACAAAGTGTGTAATACAAGACATTAAATAGAAAGACATGCGTTGCGATAATTTGACATAACGTATAGTACTTTATTTTGAAATAACATTAATTATTAGTTTGTTTTTCAACTGATGAGATCCTGTTTTATATAAGTCTTATTCATGTGTTTGTCTAGTTGTTCATCAAAGTGTTCACGGCTGACAATAGTGCCAAAAGTTTATTAGCAGACGAACGGATGACTGTCTCAATCATATGTCGTCAACTCGCAGAAAAGAACCACATTATTATGGATCCTAAATGTTCTATTGTGGAACACATTCCAGAGCTTTATTTAGGTATGTCTTTGATAAGAATCGGTTATATTTTGTTTGATTATAAAAAACATTTCTTTCCTTATTATTGTGATTAATACTGGAAGGCTTTGTATGCTTTGATCGATAAATATACTTGTTATCTAAAATTAAAGCACTTGAATAGCATTATATTTATTATTAGCTGTCAAAAGCTCGCATCGCTGACCCTTTACAACAGTTTTAGTGCTGTGTAGTTATATGTGATACTAGTTTTGGCAAAAATAGTTCACTTACGCCTGATTTAATCGTGTAATATTAGCTTAAATGTTCTCATGAGAAGCTATACCAGTACAGCATATATGTTACACAACAGAGTTTGCCTTATTTGTAGAGTTGTATATCATATAACTTTTGATATTTTTTTAGAGCGATTCTATGAGGATAATGAAAGTTTAGTGGAGAACGTATTGCTATGGACTCGTGATTCGTGCAATAGGTTATACTTTATGGAGAAGGAAGAAAAGTATGATTTATTTGTTAACCCAGAAAAGTATTTGTTGGGTGGAAGTAGTAGTGAACGTGACGCACAACTAGACGATGAGGCGAAGAGTACTTTGATTGAGGAGTTCTTCACTGTTGGTGCTGTTGGTGTTCCTGAAGTTGAGGGAAATTTATATTTAAAAAGTGATGGCAAGAAGGCCTGGAAGAAGCACTTCTTTGTTCTCAGGGCTTCGGGTCTTTATTATTGTCCTAAAGGAAAATCAAAATCGTCTAAAGATTTAATATGTTTGACCACATTCGAGATGAATAATGTTTATTATGGTTTTGGTTGGCGTAAGAAATATAAGGCGCCCAACGATTTTGGGTTTGCTATAAAACATCCTCAAATACAGGCCAAGTCTTCTAAATATATTAAATATCTGTGCGCTGAAGACGAGAATGAATTAAAATTATGGACGACTGGTATTCGTATTGCTAAATATGGGCGTCAGTTGAAAGATAATTATGAAAATATAATGAGAGATATCGTTGAAGCAGATCTGGACTCATTGGCTAATAGGAGAAGCTTTTCTGTGTGTTCAATGGCTAAAACAATACAAGTGAGTCCGACATCGCCTACTAATTCAAGCCCTGTTAGAGATAATAATAGCTGTGATGATGGATTAGTTATGAGACAGCCTTTAGTTAATGCCATTACAAATGGTAACAACAATTGGCATCGAATGTCACGTCAGGATTCGATCCGCTCTTCAAGTACTAGTTCTAGCAGTGGATGTCTGTCTGAAAGAGGTTCTAATGTGAGCACACCTACAATGGAACAGTTGGCCTTTGAGGTGGACTTTCCCGTCGGCACTATTAAGCGAAAGCCGAGTGCAATGCAGCCTAAAATCCCTTTAACGAGCACTACTCGTAATCTCGCTCTACAATCGGATGACGCTTTAGTAGAAGTGGACTCTTCATCATCTGAGGAAGAAATGGGAATTCAGCGAAACTGCGGAACTTTAAAAAGTGGTACTCTTAGGAGATCTGCAACAGATGAACGCTTAAAAAATAGAATTTATGAGCCTTTACAACAACGCTTTCAGAATGTCAATAACAATAGCAGCAAATTGAATGAAATGCCTCCGCCTCTGCGCTCTGAACCTAACTTTGATGATACTATAGTTGATGAACTGCCACTCCCTCCCCCTCCACAAGTATTAACAACAAGTCTCAGCACATTAAGTCTCAACTCTTTACCTCCGCCTCCATCAGAAGTGCTCGACTCACCTGATCTGTCTTCAAACTCAACGACACCTAAAGCGTCACCAGTGGTCAGTCCGAAAAAGAGTCCGCAGTCACCACAAGTACCGCCAAAACCAAAATTATTTCGACGATTGTCGGAGTCTGCAAACGATCGAAACACTTATATGAGTGAAACAAAAAGAGGTGCGCATACACTACACAAAGGACAACACAATAGGAATAAGTTGTCAATAGATTTAAAAAGCGTCAGCTGTTATGCCACTTCTCCACGCATGAGATGCGGGCCTTTCATTAATATGAGCGCAAATTGTTCTCAAGACCGCGGTTCGCCTTCATTAGAGACCAGTCCTCAAACTCCTGTTAATGAAGTGATGCCACCAATACATCAAAGATCACCCAATCATTTGCAAATGCAGTCGCCGACTAAGCATTGCTGTCAACCTCTAAATCTATATCAGAATATTCAACAGACGAGACAAGCTTTAGATCAATATCAGGCGCAGTATCAGAATAATAGTAATGCCAGTAATAGCAATATGAATTTACATCACAATATACAGCACTATAATAGTAATAATAATAATAATAATGTTAATCATCAAATGGGTCATCAAATACAACCTCAACCTTATTATCCACATTCACAACACCATCAAAATTATTCGAATCCTTCACTTCCTCAACAATATTATCAACAACCTGTCCAACAAATACCGGCACAGTTTCAATCACAACAACACCAGTTATCTCATTATCATCAACAACAACGACCACAACAGTTGCCATTACAACAGATGCAACACTACTCTACTCAACAACCAATATATCAAACAAACATTTCGAGTCCACACCAACAACAGCCCATTTATCCAATGAATGGTCAGACATATACAAAATCAAAAATAATTAATGTTAATCACAATCCGCCACAAGTGAACCCGTCTTCTCGAAGTCCAATGAAAGGTCCACTGCCGGCACCGCCCGAAACATTTCTTCGAGAAATACAAAGAGTAATGGAAAAGAAATGGAAAGTCGCACAAACCCTATCGACTGACTTATCTGCGACACCAAATCAAATATTAGGTTTTCGTGATCCGGCTTATCTTCCGCCGAACACAAGCGCACATAACTCTGTTGTTTACGATGTTCTGCCCTCAAGAGCTGTTAAATCTGTCCGAATTTCATCGCAAGTCAGCGAAATACCGAATGGTAAACATCGACGAATGCCTCCGCCACCTCCCAAAAGGAGTGATACCACACATTTGACACAAAGACAAGTCTAATTCGATTATTAGTATAAATATATAACTTGTTGTGATCTCTTTATGTTTTATGGAAAAAACTCATCTTTGAATCTTTGAATATTTAAAGTGTTTTACTGGAAGTGCTAATACTGTGCTTTGCATTATATTAAATGTAAATTAATTTAAATCTAAACATACAGGAAATCATAGTTGATTTGGTGCCTCCCGAACAAAACATTTAGTGATTAATTAAAACCCATGAAGCGCTTCATTTTTTCATTTGTCTAATGAAGCGAATCATTCATTTACTTAAACCTTTATGAGGAAAATGTTTGAAACTCCGATTTCTCTAACTTTTTAATATTATTATTATTATTATCAAATATTTAATAACTTTAATAATAATTTATAACAATCATTGGTACTAATATTGTAATTGAGTTAATTTTCAATATTTCTTGAAACAAATCTGTCATTAATCTAAGTCATTATTCATTCAATTTAATCAAAACAAAAAAATCGATTGACTAATGTTTCTTATATTACACTCAAATCAATGCTAATTCTATTGATTCTCTCTTCCAATCCTTTTTATATTATTGACTTATGTTATCTAATAATAAATTAATTATTAGTTTATTTAAAATCTAAATACATAGTAATGGAAAACTTTTTTATAACGCAATATTTGAGTTGCTTTTAATGATTTAACGAATTTTCGAATCTGTTAGTTTTTCCAATTGTTTATTATTTTCTCAAAGAAAAGAACTATAAATAAAGAATGATTTACAAAATTTGAAAAATTGTTGTATTTTTTCTCAACTAATACGTGACTATTTATTATTGTTTCAAAAATAATAATGATTTTTGACCTCTAAGAAGTATGGCATAGTATGCAACATATTATGCTATACATTATCGATACAAAAGCACTCTTAGATATTTGTGAGACTGTTAAGATTCGTTTGCCTTTACGGTTCATGTACTCTTTACTGCTGTCATATGAGTGCCTGCCTTTTGCTTATTTTAATTTTCATTTACTACTAAATTAACTTTGATGTTTACTATTAACTCTTTACGCTCTTTTGAGTCAGTGCCAAATTTTTTTATATCTTTTATTTAATACAAGAATATACATAATCAGTAAATAAGAACCTGGAGTCACATCCGCTCGCGCTTGACTTACTTGTGTGGATACAGACAATTCTCCTATAATTTGTTCGTTGGAGCAGAAAAAGTACATGTGTATGGTCTCATATTAATCATATGCAGAGATAAGTTTTTGAGGAAAAGCGAATTTATAAATACTTATCTCTAGTAATTGTTTCATTTTAATCGATAACACGCTTTTAATCCGATCAAAACATAATTTGGTTATTATTATAACAGAGGAGTGAAAAAACTGTTATATCGCTGATAGGAATGAACTGCTCTAAAAATATTTTTCAAATTAATCTTTTGTAGCAGAATAACAAAGATCGTGACACTCGAGTAAATTTGAAAATTAAAAAAAGATTTGATTTTTCAGTTTTATGATAAATTCGAATAAAAATAACTTAATTATAAAGTAGAAAAATCCATTTAATATTCATAAAGTATTAAATTGTACGAAAATTCGCTTTTTCTTGTCAAAACACAAAGTGAAAAATGAAAAAATTGAGATTCAATTCATTCTAATTATTGAACTGGCTTTAAATGAAAGCTTTTCAAGATATCCATGAAAAATATTCAAATTTATCTATTTTTATGAATTCATAATTATTCAAATACTGTACTTATTCACAAATTTGACACAAAACTGAATGAATTTACTCTTCAAACAACAAAAATTAAATCTAAAAAACTTTTGGATATGTAATACTGACTTAAAAGTTGAATTATTAGCTCGATTTTGAATTCAAGAGCACAGCATAAGTCAAATCATGACATGGAAGAGGAAAATCTTTTGGTATAAAGACTGAGACAAAAAAAGATGAACTCTTAATACTGAATGGAAACTATGCTTTTTGTTAAACCCTACGCACGAATATATTAAAGAAGTGAGGAAATAGACTGTATATCCTTCAGCGTAGGTTTTATAATATTTTTGCTGACAAGCACTGGCATTTCATATGAGTTTGTTGTAAATACTGCAGTTGTTTAAGTAGATATTGAACAGTGCAACGCCCTATTACTTATATTACTTCTATTACTTCTGAGCTGTAAATGTATTGAATATATTTAAACTGTTTAAAGCATTTTTGCTTTAAAAATATTGTATACAACATAAGTAGAGAATGCATTTTTGGCTTTACTTTTGGGCAAAGTTATGGGTTTACTTGCATTTTAAAATATTTACTTATAAATTCATTCATTCGTAAACATCCTCTGAGATTCTACAGCTTCTGTTGAATTTTTGTTGTAAAGAAAATTTTTTCTTATTACTAAAAGTTTTCGTAGAGTAACGTACAGTGCAAATACAGCACAGCAATAGAAGTACTGTACGTTACTGTATAGTAAACTTAAGTAATAGAACCAAATCTGTATCCTATGAACCAAAAAAACTAAAAAGAAAACTAAGAATCACTACAAAAGAAAAACGAATCAGTGAAGGATATAAATGAGTATAAATTGTGACAGAAATAGCAGTTGGGTTTTTCTGTTGGGTTTTTCTGTTATATAGTTTAATATATGGCTGAATTATCACAACTATGAAAACGGTTCATGTTTTATTGGTGGCTCAAAATATTGGATTTGACTTCCAATGAATTCATAGTAAGGGATCTCTTGCTGTTAGCGTTTCCCTTAATACAAACCCATTTTCTTATTTCTCTTTCCTTTACTATTCACTCCATTACCGCTGTTTTCTTCTCCTCTGCCATAAAGTTTGATTGCGGGCCCGCTATTACGCTATTCCTTCACTATCGAGCTCTCAAACACATACATTTCAATGTTTATTATTAGTAAAGACTTCTGACGTGTTTCTTCTTTTTCTTCTATTACTAACTGACTGCTCGGGAGCGGAACTTATTGTTAAATACATGTCCAGACACAAGATTTCTGTTCTAACTTTTGAATACCTTAAATAGTTTTACTCGTTAGTATAGTTACTGTATAAATATTTATATTTCAATACTAATTCAGTTTCAATTCATCAAACCAGTAGATCATTGTTTATCAATTCAAATTAACATTATTTCAAACTATTCATTGCTTAAAAATGATATTTTAGTCTTGGAAAAAAATTTGACTGCGCTGTTACAGACATTATTGTGTGTATAATTTATAGGGAGTTTGTTGAGAAATTGATATACTTTATGATAAATCTAAAAACCTTTCTTCTCAGGCTTAACATGAAAGGGTATATTTATAATGTTTTCTAATGTAGTCTTAATTCTAAGTATTAGGGCTTAATTCAAGTTTAAAGAATTCTCAAATTAATCTTATCATTAATGAGACCGTTTTGTGCAAATACTGTATAACTTTTATGCTCCTTTATCTCGCAAAATAATGATTATGTGTGTCAAATCTCATGCTTTACCGTATAATACGGTTGAGTTGATCCACAAATTATTAATTCAGGAAATATGAACTTTGATAATATAACTTAAACATTAAAAATAATTCCTGCCGTTGATAATAGTTAAGTCCGCTTTCGTCAAATAATTCACTTTTACTGTTTGTGCTTTAGTTTATATGATTGTTATTATTAGTTTTTGGCTGTAGTTTTGGCTCCGCTATGATATAATTTTATAGTTGGCTTCTTTTACTAATGATTATTATATAACATTTCGCGCTTATATAACGTAAGTCATAATCAAATGTAATAAAAGGTTTCATTTCTAATTAATCATTAGTAGAGTTCATTCACTACAAAAATACAAATGGCTCTGAGAAAGAGCTTCAACAGAACTTCAATTAACAGTTTCATAGTTTGCTATTCACTTAAAAAAACAAACAAAACTTCTGATAGTAAACAAAATTAATGAAGTGTTCTATTAATTTATAAAAGTTTTAATTAACTATCGCTTCAATAGCAATAAATTAATTTTTGTCCATTCAAATTCATGAAAACAAGCAATTGAAACAGTTCTTTATTATTAGATACCCTTTTCATTAAAAGCTTTTTCAATGGTTTGTGGGAATTGGGGGACAAGTGTGGCTCTATTTATAAATGTTTCTTCCATTCATTTCCCTCAATAACTCACGAGAATAACCTTTTTTTCTTACTTTTTTAGCGACAGAACAAGTATTGAAGCCATAGTTTATACCACTTTTGTGCTGCAGTTAAAAATACATTGCCGTACACTTGACCGTCAATACTATCGTTGAGACTAAAAACCGTTTTTGCGGGTCATTTACTGTGTAAACGTTTCTTTCTTTCATTTTTTATGACTCCCGCTTTGCCAACAAATTTTTCTGTGAACACACTTTAACGCTTTAACTCTAAGCTGTTTTTTTGACTATTTTTATATCACAGCATTCTCTTATGTATTCTAATGTGCATTATATGTGTTGAGTTCAACTAACATGTCATTTCTTCTTTTTCAATCAAACCTGACTTTGCGTGCATTTCTTTCATTGATGACAAAAAAGCACATTTTTTATAACTTATTCCAAACAAATAAGGATAAAATTATAGTTTTTTAAACTAATGATAATTTATTTCCTCTCATATATGTTGAAAAATTATTGGTAAAGGAGTTATGATTTATGCGCTGCAAATGTGCACTTTATTGAAAAAGTTTAAACTTTATTACAGGTTTGAAGAATTTATTAACTTTTTTATATCATGCTTCAAAAGTCTTGAAGAAAAAGCTCTCAAAATAATATTGATATCGTATGATAGGTTGAGTGACCCCTTTTCCCCTATTCTCTTGTCATCAAACTTTTTTGGTATTGCGATTCACTGTTATATAAGAGAAAAACTTGTGTGAATCACATCCTTAATAATTTTCTACTTCACTATCTCTACCATCACATGCACAACACATACTGTTCTTAGTCTTCTCCGGGAATAAAAAGACGTGTGAGTGCAACAGAGATACAGACAGACACGAAGCGAATATGTGAGAGAAAGAGAGACAGAGACTGAGAGATCATATTCTTTGAAGCAGAAGCAGATGCCACTCACTTATCTCTCACTCTTTGGCTTTGGCTTTTTGCGGAACAAGTTGTGAATAGTGTTAACTGTTGTCCACTCTAATGATAAATGGCGTGAAAAATAGTAAAAATAATTGTCTTTTAAACACTATTCAATAACTTGAGTCCTGTTTTTTACCCGAATTTTTATTTTGTTAAATATTGAGTATATGTGGTCTATAAAGGAATGCATAAAATAGATGTAAAATATTGTACAGTAATTATAAATATTAAAACTCTCAATTTCCATAACTAAATGAGAACACAGACAACACTAGTTTATCCAAATGCTGTTGAGTCAAAGCTAATACTATATTCTGAAACAGATTCTGTTCTGTATAGTAATGACTAACTGTATAGTAAGTTAACTTATATTCAATACCAGCATAATATCGTTAATATGAATGAATGACAGCCATTGAACACACTTTACTCACACTGTATTACTTCATCACGTCTTGCAGTGTATGATACAGTGCTACAAAAAGTGAGACTTCAGTTATCTTTAAGAATAACAGTTAAAGCGTTGGATCGATACTGCTTTGGTTATATTGAAGCAAAGGAACAAAACTTACTTTTGCTTTACTGTTATTATAAGAAACTTTTATGCCTTTCAATATATTTTTTCGCTGGAGTCATATTTCTCAAATATTATAACATTCATGATTCTTTATTTGATGCACTTATTCGTTTATCAATGATAAGAAAATAGTATATTAAGGAAATGTTTTATAATAAATAAACTTATTTATCATTGAAGCAAATAATGCTATAAAAATAAGATGAAAATCGCTAAATTTAAATCTATAGTATATGAAAGTCGCAGTTTTTTAAATACGAGAGTTTATGCACTACTGATAGATGAGAGACTATCAGTCATTCTATTTCTTTACTTTAAGAATTATTATTCAAGTAAAAGCAAACTAAGCTCAAATTTATTCCGGAGGAGAACTTGTATCAAAAGTGATGTTTGAATCACATTTTGGATCATTTTTCTCTGTTTATTCGTCTGATTCTGATTCAAAGTATTCTACGATATAATATAGCATCCGATCTATCAAATGATTCTTCCCTTTTATGCTGTCTGTTTTGAACGATAGCCTCTCCTCTCATTTGCTAAAACTGGTGACTCACAACTCAGATCTTGTTGGGATAGAACGCTGTTTTGGCTTATTTATAGAACTTTGCTACATCTAACTTAATATGATAGATAGCATTGTCAATATTGAACGATATGTCTGTTTGATTGTCCATATATTTGAGTGCATTACTTGATGAGAATCATCAACTGTTTCATTAACTCAGATCTAAATTGAGAACTCTATTTATTATTAGACTCTCATTAATTGCAATTATTGAGAGTCCAGTTATTATCCATATTAGAAAATTGAATGTTAAGGTGTTGACATTGGATTTTGTCATTGAAACTTCATTAATGAACTTAATTAATGGTTTCGTGTATTGTTTGAGGCGTCAATCGTTTATTATCGAAGTAAATATTATTTTTCAAATTATAGAACCAGTTAATGATGAATTTGAATTCATTGCAAAACTCAGATATCAATTACAGTTGAAAAGTGCAATACATTTAAACTTGACTTTAACGATAAGATAATACAGAGTAATAAAGCAAATTGCGTGCGAGTCTACAATACAAGACCCTATCAGGCGATTCTCTCTCTCTCTCTCTCTCTCTCTCTCTCTCTCTCTCTCTCTCTCTCTCTCTCTCTCTCGTCTCTGTCTGTCTGTGCGTGTGTGTGTGTCTACCCTCTGATCCCTCTCATGTCAACTTTGAATGAATCTTTTCTTAGGAAAATGTAGTCTTCATTGAACTGTATTCATGTCTATTTGTAAGAAAAGAAGAGACGCTGACTATTATATAACTAACTTTTTTTGCCCTAAAAGATTTACACATTTATGACCTGAAACTTGTGATGAAATTACTATTATTCTTATTCTCCGACTAGTTTCCAAAGTTAGCACAACTTATAGAAAAGTTGAAGTATATATGATTCGGCATTATTTACACATCACTGAAAAGAACTTCATTTTCATTTTCTTTTTGTGCGCTTCCTTTGCATTCTTAACAACATATGCATATATGTAGACGTTATTAACATTTCTACTGTCGTAAGGCCTGGAATTACTCTGTTCTCTACTCTTATATTCTTTCTTTTCCTTGGCTTTAATAAAGTGTTCGCATTCTTGAAGTTTGCATATTCAGGAAATTTCTATTAAATCCAAATAAATTGATCCCATATTCAGAGTAAACATCATTAATCTTAAGTATCTTATGTTTTATTGGTTTCATTTAATAGAAAACTACAAATAATGTTTAGCCAAATAAATTATAAAACAAAAAGCCCACAAAACAACACCAACACGTACTGTCTCGAATCTACTGTTGATATCTTCAGCCCACATATTATTAAACCATTAAACTAAAGTGTCTTATCTCAAGTATTTCGCATTAAAAAACCAGTTCAAGCAGTTTTACTGTTAAATAAAATAGAAAATAGAAGTTCTTTTCCCGATTAGTATAAAAGTTATTTAAACCAAATTTTATTTAATGGGTTGAATCAAAAGAGGAAAAATATTTCTTTAGATACACAATAAAGTCTTGTTGGGAATTGAGATAGTCTTCGACAGTCCTTTAATGATAATCACTTTAATGCTAATGTGATTTAGTTAGTGAAGGAAATCACTTAATGGGGAGGAGAGACGACTCATGTTTGGTCTCTCCTCAATGTTTGTTCTTCTCTCAATTGTGATGCTTTTAATAGAAGAGCTATCAATACTCAGCTAAGATTCACTGCTTTTGACGTATAAGAGAAGAGAAAAAAATAAAACTCATGTCTTTTCAAGTGATCCGAGAGTCTCAAAAGGAATGCTATGAAATTCTTTTTCAATTTAACTCTCTTTTCAATAGAAAAAATCGATACTTAATGGGAATAAAGTTAATGCTTGATGTGAACAGACTCTGTCAAATGAAAAATCATTATTAATCCGTTCGTTCACTGTTCTTATATGAAAACCATTTCAATCTACAAATATATATGGCTTAAAATATTTATATCATATAAGATAATCATAAATTAATGTTAAATTAATGTTAAATTAAGCTTAAATTAATGTTAAAATGTCGTGAATAATAGAAACAATTGCAGTTTCAACTCATTACTGATAGCATTATTATGATTATACAGTATAAGTAACAGACCCTTTAGTTCTATTGATGGACCAGAATTATCGAACCATTCAAATTAGTATTTTCATACATTATTAATTCATGTTTTTTATCAGCTTTTATCATAGAAAGTATCGACTGCTAACCCGTCTGTACTTTTTTCAATATTGATTTTATTAAATGTAATTTCTCTAAAAGGAAGTGAGTCTGTACTTTATAATGCTTTTATCGATCGTTTTAACATTTATCTCATATCATAAAACCTCTTCCTCTCTCAATCACAAGTTTTATGTCATTCTGTCACACAATCGGCTAAAACTCCGCATATATTAGGATTTAGAGAATTGTTTCGTTTCTAAAATATTATTACTATTTTAGAAAATAATTGATTTAAGCATAAAATCAATATTCACTGGAATTGTTTCGAATTTAAAGATTATTGTTCTTTACTTCAAACCTTTCTTTTGTTATTTTTTTCTCAGAAGTAGTCTCAACGCAAGGGTTCTCTATATTAGAAAATATTTTTGGAAACATCTCGTTCTGATTGAAGGTTTGATTTGATTCCCACCAGAAATAAAGCTGATCTATTCCATACTCATTCCTGGAATGGACCACTGGAGGCCTCAAACATAAAAAGAAAAAATTTAATGAACATATTTTCATTCATTTACTTTTTGTGAACCACATAAAAAAATAAATCTGATTTGAAAAAGAAAACTAATGGATGTGTATTACAGTAATTCAATGAAAAAGGAGACTATTTTAATGAAATTTTTTCTGTACAGTTAGCATTGAATAAAAAAATTAATTTGATTTTTAGCTATCATTTAATTCTTTGAGAAGCTGTGCTATTATTTTGTTTGTATTTTTGATGCAAACTTCTTAAGCAAAGTTCATAAAAAGTTCATTCAATAGATATTAGACTTGAATGGCTTAAGTGTTAACAAAAATTAATGTCAGCTCTAATTCAATAAACAGTGATTAATGTAAGTTTTATTTCTATTAAACAATGAGTCTATTCTTCAGTATAATTGAAACAAATGATTAGAATTCATTCCTTATTTCCATCAGAGATTGAAAAATCTGTGATGTAGTCAATGAATTCATGAGTTCTTCTCATTTTATTGAATTTCCTGATAATTCATAAAAATTAATTTGAGTATTAATTTGTTTATTTTTATTATTAGATTAAAATAATGGAAACATTGAACAAGTCTTGAATTACATCACAAATGACGAGACATTTATTCCTAATTAAGTTGAAACAAAATAAATTCAGAGCTAATATTTTCATATTTAGTATGAGTTTATTTAATAAATGGAAATGTGAGGTATGACTGACTCATTTCAAACATTCTAAGTTTACGCTTCGAGTCAGTCCCAAAGGAATGTCTCAATCATTTACTATAATACGTGAATTTTATATAAATATTCAGATTATGATCAGCTTTTCTGATGATTCATAAATTTCTAACTATTTATGGGGTTATCCCAGAGTTGAGTTTATAATTATATAAGAATTGTATCATTAGTTTATAATTTGAATGTATTGTGAGTTCACATATAATTGAATCACTCTGAGTATGATAACGAAGTTCTTAAGTAATAATTTTTATTAATGATAAATTATGATTAATTCAAGTTTTAAGAAGTTTTAAAGCTATCGATATGATCGATATAACACAGTAAATCACTTTATGTTTTGTTATTTTAATTTTTTCATACGTTGACGAATAGCTTGAATGAAACCCTTCGTAAACTTGTAGTAATTACTCAATTAACAAATCATTTTTCAAACTAAAACTTTTATTTGACTGAAAAATTTAGAATTTGTCTCAAAAGTCTCTCTCCATTGCTAAATGTTACGAGCTTTCCATTGTTGTAATCTTGAGTTAGCTCTAAATCAAATTGGAGACAATAGTTTTTGGATTTTGTTTTAAAGTTTAATTAGAGAAACAATTAGTTGTCGATAGTTTTTACTTAAATTTCATTTTTAAATAAGGACTTAAATCATATATTAGATAGAATTTCAATCTATTTTATTAATTATATTGAGAACATATTTATTAAAATAGAAAACATGAAAACTTTAGCTCAAATTAGTGTTTTGTGTGGTTCTTCGTTCAAACAATGGATCACTACTTTTAAGTGATAGATACAAATTAAAGTATTATATAAATTAAAAAACATTTTTCATTTAAACTTAAACTTCATCCCAAGAAAAGCGATGCAGTGTTTGGAACACCGGAGAAAACACTAAAATAATGCAATATATTGAGGATATGATTGATTTAAAAGTTAATTTAATTAATAACTCTGCTCTACCGCGAGCTTAAAACTGTTTTTGTTGTTTAAATCTATTTAAATCATTGTTGAACTACTATTTGCTTCTCTACCTTTTCAAGTGCTTCACCGCTACCAAAAGCACTTGATGTTAAAGTAAAAGCAAGAATGGACTCATTTTTTAATTTACTCTAAAATTATATCAATTTAAGGTTTTAGACAAAGAGCTAAAACTCATTTTGTATGAATTCATCAATTGTTTAAAAAGAGAATATGAGACCAGTAGTGCTCTCAGACTCACAGATATAGTATAAAGAAAAAGTTATGAATATCTCACAAATACCTAAAGGTTGCGCACATTTGGCTGTCGTTTGAATTATAATTCAGTATTTTATTGAGAAAAAGGTTTTCAAATAAAAGATTTCAAATAATTTGCAATGTTTTATGAGTTGTCTGAGTAAAACTTTAAGCAAAAATATAATTGACTGTAATATTATATTCGCAAAACCAGAGCAATAGTTAGCTTTTGAGTGACTTATAGATTGCCATCTCTTATGGCATTCGTTCATAACATCAATGATTTTAAATGTTAGACAACGTGTAGAGTAAAGGCAATTCTGTTTTGATTTTGTGAGTGTTTATGACTCACTCGCAATTAACAATTAAATTGCAAAACATTGTGAATCATATGTTTTCAAATCAATAATTATTTATTGATTGCGTATTATTTTCTTTATAATTATAACTTTTAATCATATATTAAACTAATTTTATTATTATTTATATCTGTTTTGTATCAAAATATTTAAGAAAAATGTTTAAAAAGTTAAAAGAGAAGAAAGAAATGGAAAATCAGTTTTCAATGACTAATGAAAAGAGTATTAATTGTAATAATAGTGAAGATTATTGTGAAGACAATTGTGAAGACAGTTGTGAAGAATCAACGCTTTCTCTCAATGACCAGGAGTTGGCTCTAAAACAACATTTTATTAGTAATAATAATTATAATTATAATGAAAACGAAAATATTAATAATTTAACGACTATTGAGTCACTTAATGAACAAATAATTAAATTAAAGAGTGATTTAGTTTTTGTACAAAACCTCAATTCAAGTCTTGAATCACAAGTTATTGAAAGCAAAGCTCAAAATCAATTATTAAATAAGGAATTAATCGCTAAAAGTGAAGAAGTATTCAATCATTTAATACTATATTATATTTTTGTTTGTTTTGTTGATATGTTTGTAAACCTTTATTGAAATTCTATTAATAGTTTTCATAAATAATTAATTAGTTTTAATGTTATAAATAATATGATTTATAACATTCATAAGAGTCTAAAAATAAGTGATTTTTTTCGAAAACTTGTTTGTTTTCAATTGAATCCAATTTTGATAATATTTTAAATGAATTTTTAAATTCTTTTGTTTAAAGATTTTATTTTAAAAACTATTTTGATTTGACGTTTAGTTTATTGTCTTTTCTCTTATTTATATTTATGTTTTAAAATATAATTATATTTAGATATGATATAAGACGTCAAACATATGCTATTAATAGCAGTTGTGCTGAACTAAAAATCAATTATAGATAACGTCAAAAATAGGTTATCATATGTTTGATAATAATTGAGAGCAAATTAATGAAAACAAAGAGAAAGAGTTGACTCTAAAAGTACTGAAAGTGTTGATTAATTGCATTTTAGTTAACAAATCAACAAAATGAATGATTAAAGCATTCATTTTTGGTTAATCTAACTTTTGGTTCAATTATGGCTTAAAACTAATACTTATTTAATTATTTGACAGAACAGGCAATTAAAGTCTCAAATAAGTGAAATTCAATCAATTGGTGGCGAAAAAGACGATCTAATGTTGAGAAACGCAGAGCTTTCGAACCAATGCGAACATTTGAGACTACAATTAGAAGAAGAACAAAGAGAGAGAAGAGAACTCATCACTAAATATGAATCTATAAAACAAACCCAAAATAATTCAACGAATGATAAATTGGTTTCACATCTAAACGAAACTATTGTCAAACTGGAGGAGTCTTTGAATGACAGGAATAAGACAATTAAATTACAACAACAAAGACTTTATGACATTAAGAAAACATTTCAAAAAGATCTTCAAAACCAATCGAATAGAGAAGAGACTAATGTGGAAGAGTCGCCAAAACACACCACTATTTCATCAATGATTAGCGACTTTTCTAATCCAGTGACGGATGGCCTGAATGGACGTGAAATTAATTTTACTTATTTAAGAAATGTTGTCTTCAAGTATATGATTAGCAGTGAATACGAAGCAATACATTTAGTGAAAGCCATTTCAGTGCTCCTCAACTTTTCTAAAGAGGAGGAAAAGCTTATTAAAGAGACGATCGAATGGAAGATGTCATGGTTTGCGCCTTTAGTCGCTTCCAAACCAAGTCTACTCAACAGAAAATAAACGAAATAATTATTTGTATTATATTTAAACAATTTTTTTCATAAATCACAAATACTTGAAATATTTGTTAGAGGAATAATTGAATATTTAATTTTATAATTATTATAGCACTAGATTATAGGCTTATATTTTAGAATATTTTAGAATTTACATTTTTATTTCTATCATCAAATAAAATACAACTTATTTGGAGTTCAGTCAAAGCTATTCTGGCTTTTTGTCATTTAAAGCAATTACAATTTGAACCATCACTTTGTTCCACAATTTCATAACTTCTATAAAA